>VUQG01024239.1:0-10780 GCA_015106755.1 Etia nguti | reverse complement strand
TCTATTGCCCTCCCCAGCCTGTTGGTGGGGGAGGCTGTAGTGTTTTACTGTAGGCACATTCCACGTGAGATCCTGGTTTCCTTATCTTCTGAGGAATGGTCACTCCCGGCCATTTAGGGGCTCGCCTATGCTTGTATATGGTGAACCATTAAAGGGGTTAAGCCATATACAGTTGTGGGCAGATGACCTTTGGATATCTAGGAAATGTGGTTAAACAGTTGTAAGCATATATTGTGTGGCAGGAAGTCATGTACACACACACACACACACACACACACACACACAGTGTTTTAATCTTTTGTGACCATAGGGGGGGTTTTACAATGGGTGTTTGTGAAACTGTGTGTCACAGAATAAGAGGCTGCAGGGGAAGCTGGTTCCTTGGAGTTGTTGAGACCGAGGGATGCTGCCGTCCGGCTACCCTTGCTAGCAAGTAAAAACCGGTTACGTTGTTGCCTTGCTTTCTTCATGAGTGATGAGTCTCTGAACTAGCGGGCCTGCTGAAGCACAGACCCAACAGCCTCTTTCTGTCTCTCGCTAGCAAAGTTGACCCAGACAACAAAGTAAAGCTAGTTTTCAGCTATGAGCCCAATACGGAACCCGATGTATTAGCCAGCGGTCCCTTTACTGCAGTTCGGAGCCGCGGATCTGTTTTAGACACACGCGGAATATTTTTCTATACGAGATCACTGCAAAAAGTACAGCCTTACCTAATGTCCACCCTACTGTGACTCATTTTATATTATGATTTAAAAATCTAGTTGGTATTGGTATGGCGAGTAGTCTTCAGTAATAGTAATAAATCACACACAAATAGTACATTTATGTAGTTGTAAAAAGCATGACAGTGTATTAAGTAATCCAAAGTATTCAGAATACGTTACTCTCATTGAGTAACTTAACGGAATACGTTACAAAGTACATTTTGGGGCATGTATTCTGTAAACTGTAGTGGAATATATTTTAAAAGTAACCTTCCCAACACTGTTGCTATCACACGTCTACCAAAAGCTACTAAGAAAGAAATACATCTGTTACCAAATGAAAAGATAAAACATGTTTCCTAAACAGGAGGAAGGTCATTTCCTATATTTCAGCCAATCACTGATTTCTGCTTTGAACTTCCATTTGGGCAAGAGGAGCTCAGTAGCATGCGCTGCACCACACTGACCGCACAACTGACTGCTTTGATTCTTCTTTGTACACCATGTAAGTGCAATTCTTTGCTAGTGAGAAAAGCATGATAGTAAACTGTTGTTTGTACTGCACTGTGGTACATCTTTACCAAGGCTGTTTATTAATGTTTGCAATAATAATTGCTTTGATTTGTCATTTTGTTAACTGTAATTTTTCTTTCTTCAGTCCTGATTCTGGCTGCTTACCTTCTTCAATCAATTTCTTTGACTGCTGTTGAACCTGGTGACAATGTTACTTTAGTATGTAATTTCTCTGGGATGGAAATTAAATTCTCTACTGGCATAAACAGCCTCTTGGACATATGGTCCAAAATGTTGCCAAAGTCATTCAGGACCAAAGCACTACTCCTGAGGAATTCAAAGATTCACGATTCACAGTTATAAAAAAGGCATCTACGTTTTTTTTACTATCAGAAATGTCAGTAAAGAGAATGAAGCAACATATTTCTGTCAAACTGGAACAGAATATTCTCAGCAGTTCAGTGGTGGCACATTCTTGGTTGTGACTAGTAAAATATTTTTCTTTTTCTGCCAATCTCACAGATCACAGGCAAAGTTTTAATGAATTTAAAATAGTTTATGTTGTGAATTTGTCTTAATTTGCAGATCACATTCACCATTCATCTGTCTATGTGAAACAAAGTCCACAGAAGGCATCAGTTCTTCTGGGAGACTCAGTAACATTAAATTGTTCGCTTTTCTCTAACAACAATGAAAAAGCAGTCCAATGTCTAGATGAACACAGAATGTACTGGCTCAGAGTTGGATTGGAAGGATTTAATCCAAACATCCTTTACACTCTCAGAAAGAGGAAAGATGAAGAAAGGAAGAGAAGCTGTGTCTACAGCCTGTCCAAAACTATACAGCACTCCTCTGATGCTGGGACTTACTATTGTGCTGTGGTCACATGTGGAAAAATCCTGTTTGGTGAAGGAACTAAAGTGGAGACACGTATGTGTTTATATTTTTTATTCAAGTCCAACTTGCATAAAACCATTTAGCCTGGTTAATGTTAAGACATGACGCCAAGTCAACAAAATGTATTTCATTAATATATTTGCAGTTTTTGTTTATGTAAAATTTTTATGTCAATTTCTATTAATTAGTATACTATTATTATTATTATTGATATTGTTTGTATGTTGTATGTAAAGCCATTGACAATAAACAGCTCCATTCAACATAAATAGTATAGTACTGGATTTGCACTAGAAGGTGTTTTATCTATTAATTACATTTATTAATTTTATTATTTAGTTATGTTGAGAAATAGAATAACCTTAAGAATATATCTTAGGGCATTTCATTACAACAAAGTCCCAAAAATATGGTAAAGAGAATGATGCACGATGATAAAATACATTTATTTTTAACAGCCCCCTGTTGATTATTGCTTTATCCTGTCTCTACCACACAGTGCATTGATCAAAATCACTTCTTTTTCTGATGTTGGAATCTTTAAACTTCTCTGATATATGTTTCCCCTGTTTGAATACATCAGTAATTTCCTGTTACTCTTTAATTGTGGCTACAATACTTTTCATTTTTTACTTATTCATGGTAATATCATCATGTAAATCATAAACTAGAAACAGAAAAATACAGTTAGGGTAGATGAAATTGCATATTCACTATATAATTGCAAACAATGATAATCTAATGGTTTTATAGATTTCTGTTTTTGACATTTTGACTTTAATGGGTATGTGACAATGTGGTATGCACCCTAAATACCTCAGCATCATGCATTCCAGACAAAACTAGGAATGTTGCTACTCAGGACTGATCTTGACATGTATGCAAGTATGTACATTTTCAATCTAAATACATCTAGACATGAATAATAATATGTATGGAAAGACAATACATAAAAACCTATTAGGGCCAAGTAAACAGCAAAAAAAGTTTGTTTCATTCCAAGGGATGGTAAATACACCTAATCCAGCCCAAAAGCCTTGACAGACATGTAGATCTGCTGCTGCTTTGCTGCCTTTGGATCCTTTCTTTTACGTCTGTCAACTTCCATCATGGTAAAGACAGCAGCAGATAAAAGCCATGTGTCCTTATTCAGGGAAAATACAGCCATTAAAATATTAGATATATCAAAACTTTATATCTAATATTATATATTAGATATATCAAAAAAATAAACAAAATTTTTTTATAAGAATAAATTTAGCTTTAAGTACTGTACCTGTTGCCATTTCTTACATCTAAAGTTTTTCTGCAGGACAGGAACTTGATTATGAAATATGGTTGTTTTAGGTTGTTTTAGGTCAGATGGTATCTGATTGGTTAACACACAATAGATTCAAAAGAACATTTCCTGTCACATTTGTCTCATCTTGGGTTTTACAAAACCTATCACCTCTCTTTCATCTTCTGTTAAAACTGTCCATTATCGTAACAATAACACTGTTGCCTCTATGTGATTTTTATTCTTGTCCTTAACCCCTTAAGCATTCAAATAGGACTCAGCTCAGTCACTACTGCTATTTGTGGCATGAAGTGCAAGGTATGGATATATATCATATCTTGCATTTGAAAACATAGTTTCAGGACTGATCATTCACTGATGAGAAACAATGGTATAAAGAGCTGAAGAGCAAGTTTGAACCAATGCCTTTTACACACATCAGATGATTTCTAATCTGACTCTTTCCTCTTGGAAAAAAGAGATAATCGGTCATTTGTGGATCAAATTATTTATTATATAGCAAATCACGCAGTAGTTGTTGAAATATCATGTTCCAGAAGAACAAAAAACAAAACAAAATCATGAATACCAAAAAATAGCTCAACAATAATCAGAAATTCTGCAGGAATTTGTTGGCCATGAAAATTTCAGCAAACATATAATTTACTTAACGCACTCTGAATTGCTGTTATTCCTAACTATTCAGCTTTTCAGCTGTTGAGCATCCATCCATATTTTAACCTGCAGATTTTGGTTGCACAAACAGGAGTCTTCCCTAGGGCAGGGCATGCTTGAAAAAAGAGGCCTCAAAGAAGCATCTTAGTCTGGTGCCCACACCACATTCTTGGTTCCCTTTGATACAGTAATAGTTGCTCTATTCTAATCTTCTACTGAATGACTGAGCACATCACCCTATCACTAAGCAGAACCTGAATTAAGCTACTTTTATGCTGAACCTCATTCCATCATCAGTACCCACAGTTCATGGTCATAAATAAAGGCATGAATGCAGACCAATGATGTAACAATCCCCAAAAGTAAAGCCAAAAGGTCTCTATTGGCCAGAGCTTCAAATTGAGAATCTGCTGACATTGGGACCTGCAGCAGATACTGAAACAGGAATCAGAGAAAAGTCATAGGGCCTGCCCAGAAACTAACTGTTTTTTTAAATTGTAATCAGAACAGACAGGACTGTGGGACGGATACAGAAAGAGGAATGAAAGAAAAGTTAGGAAGAGAGTTAACAGAAGGAGAGTGAAAGAAAAATAGAGGAGAGGAGGGATAGAGAGAGAAAAGACACTAAAAATCTGCTTTACCACCTGCTGAAAAAAAAACAACTGCGGCCGGCAGCTGGCTACACCAGCCCTCACCGGGAGTGAGCCAGTATACACCTGAGCACCCAACCAAGAACACCAAGAACGACCAATGCACCGGCGGGTGGCATCAGCCACTGGCAGGGAGTGTGGTAGGGAGATAAGCCCCCACACCTAGGGGGGGGCCTGAGATGTTCCGAGAGAGGTGGAGTCTAAGACTCGACCTGGCACATAGTCACATAGTCATTTACACATATACACATACTTAGCACGCTAATCATTGAGGTATTTTGGTGAGGTAATTAATATCTTTAGTGGCTGAAGTTTTGAAAAATATTAGTAAAAATATTTACTAACAAATATGTCCGTTTAGTATTTGTGAGCCACTTAGTGATTCCATAATTTCACATATCATATCGATAATGATTGGAGCACGCTGTCCAAAGTCCCGAGAGGTAACTTGTTACTGACTCATGGTCATAGGCTGTAAAAAATATAGATGTCACCTCTGGGTTTTGTCGTGGAAATTTAATTAACAAAACCTGCAGACACGGTTAGCAGTAGTAACAACACCTTTATATCTCATGCATGAAGAGAGACGTCAGTCAGCGGGCTCTGATAGCAGTCTCTGAAGATGAACAGCACATTCTTTTTTTAAATAAAGGTCCCCAGAGGGAGAGAGAGTTTTACAACCTTGATCTCCTCTTACAGTGTTACCTAAAGATTTCTCCCTGCCATCCCCAAGTGATGTAAGAACACCCAACTGTGTGTGTGCAATAAAGCTGAAGCTGAATGCTATCCCACATGTGTACATATAAGTGGCACAAAAGTGATATTACTAAAACATGTAACTAATACATTAAATAAAAGAAATTCCATTACAGTTTGAAAAGTGAAGGCAGTGTGAAAATGTCTTTAAACTGCTTATTTTTCCCTAAGGACAGCAAGTCATGGGCCTTCTAAACATGAAGACTAGGAGAAAATGACCCTACACTTTATTTTTGACCCTAAACTCTTTCCTGAATATTTCATAAATTCAGCAGCTAGTTATACATCTAAACACAATGTGACATCTAACTTTTGTTGGCACGCATTTCTATTGTGGGAAAAGTTATAATTGTTAGATCCTGATGCACACTTCCTTTTTCTGGTGCTTGTAATGAGGTTTGTTTTATTGGTTGTTTTTTAAATTATAAAAGGTATATGATATACACTACCAGTCAAAAGTTTGGGCATACCTTCTCATTTAATGGTGTTTCTTTATTTTTATGACTATTTACATTGTAGATTCTCACTGAAGGCATCAAAACTATGTATTAACACATATGGAATTATGTAGTAAACAAAACAGTATGAAATAACTCAAAAAAAAATCTATCTTAGATTCTTCAAAATAGCCACCCTTTGCTTTGATTACTGCTTTGCATACTTTTGGCATTTTCTTGATGAGCTTCATGAGGTCGTCACCTGAAATGGTTTTCCTACAGTCTTGCAGGAGTTCCCAGAGATGCTGAGCACTTTTGCCATCACTCTGTGGTCCATCTCATCCCAAACCATCTTGATTGGGTTTAGCCATGCTGGTTCAGTGTGCATTTAATTTTGAATAAATCCTCAACAATGTCTCTGGCAAAGCACCCCCACACCATCACCTCCTTCTCCATGCTTTACGATGGGAACCATACATGTAGAGACTATCCGTTCACCTTTTCTGGGTCACACAAAGACACGGTGGGTGGAACCAAAGATCTCAAATTTGCACTCATCATACTAAAGCACAGATTTCCACTGGTCTCATGTCCATTCCTTATGTTTCTTGGCCCAAACAAATCTCTTTTGCTTGTTGCTTTTCCTTAGTAGTTTTTTCTTAGGAGCTTTTTGACCATAAAGGCCTGATTGATGCAGTCTCCTCTGAACAATTGATGTACGTAGAGATGTGTCTGCTACTGGAACTCTGGCATTTATCTGGGCTCTAATCTGAGGTGCTGTTAACTTCCGATTTCTGAGGCTGGTGACCAGTGTTGGTAAGTAATTAGTTACTAATTACTGATTACTTCTCCTGGAAAATAATCCTTTTACTTTACTGATTACTTATTTTCAAAAGTAATTAGTTACTTTATTACTTAGTTACTTTTTAAAAACACGACACACAACCTGAATATGTAATAAAGCAATAGACCTTTCAGCCCAATTCATTTTTTTCTGCATAATCCATCATATAAAACTGAATCAAATGAATGAGTGACGAAATGTTTCTCCCACTGCAAAC
The DNA here is from genome assembly GCA_015106755.1 of Etia nguti. Lineage (NCBI taxonomy): Eukaryota > Metazoa > Chordata > Actinopteri > Cichliformes > Cichlidae > Etia > Etia nguti. The sequence continues at coordinate 3,808 of VUQG01024239.1, read as the reverse complement.
GCTAAGTCCACATGAACAGAATCAACCTTTTGGGATTTACTTACCTGGATGACTGAGCACTCATCAAGACATAATATTGTGAAGATATATATCTTTTTTTTTTTGTTAAACTAAAAATGGGTCCCTGCTGTGTGCTTAGAGTGAGTTTATTACCTAAAAAAGTATATGAAAAAGTATATAAGTAAGTCCAGACCAGAACACATTGCTTACTGGTCTAATTACGCTAAATGTATCGTGGAACACAACCAAAACATGTTAGTCTGACAATGCAGTTGTTGTCTTAATACGGCGACACAAAACTACGACATTAGCTGTTCAATTTCAGCTAACGCTAGTCATCAGTGTCAAAGGAAGACAAAATGTTTTGAGAAACTTTTTATCTTCCTTTGCAATATCTTCCTTTCATTTCTTTGCAGAGTATTGTTTGCACACAGAGGCAAACACAAAGTCACAGTCATCACTGACAAACAAACAATGCATAGAAACTTAAGCATTTCTGTGGTTGGACCTTCAAAGAAAGATGTGATGGGCTTTTCTTTCTGTCTCACTTTCTTTTGTAATCTAAGGAAGTTGGTCTTGCACTATTTTGTAAATGACAGATTTTATAGATGACAATATATAATTGATATAACAAAACAACTTACAAGGGCAGTTAAATAGTTAAAAAGGGAAGGGTACACACTCACCTAATCAGTCACACTGTGACTATTGTTATTACACGTTTCCAGTGTTGGGGAGAAATGGAATACATGTACCAGCATTACGTATTTAAAATACAAAAAAATGAATAACTGTATTTCCTTACAGTTACCGTTTAAAAAGGTGATAATTAGAATACAGTTACTTTGTTGAAATAAATGGTTTACACGGCGGTCTTTTCCTGTTTCATATGTTAGGCTATCCCCTCTCTCTCCTCTCTCTAATTTTGGTAATTCCAGCAGTGTACGGGCAGGAATGCATTTCTTACTTGGAAATTCTGACACCACTTCACATTTAAAGAAGAAAGGGATGGGCAAAATCTGACCGTGCAATGCAAACTCAATTTGCCAGCAACCAAGCTGCTCTTACAGGTTTGAAGCCTTGATAAAGTGTGTCTAACATGCCTGGCTTAGAACAGTGATGGAAAGGCAGCTTGTCCAAATTAATGATGAATGAATTAGTTAATAATATACATTTGATATTAAGAAGCACAAAAATGAGTATAATAATATTTGTCCTTTAAATGGCAAAATGGTAAAACTAAATCAAAGGAGTTTATTTAGCTAAAAGTCTTGTGACTCCTCTCTCACTTCCTATGCGGTTCACGTTAACAGTGTGTCTGTTTTGAGTAAACAGCTTCAGTAGTTGGTCAAAGGGTGGAGAAATGGCCCACCACAACCTTTGTCTGTTAGTGTTGCTGCTGCATGTGGGTTTGCTCATTGTTCTTATGACAGAAATGCAAAGGGCCTTTAGAAAGTGCTGTGAGACCAGCAAGAACGTTTTATTCATCTGAATGTATATTTTTAAACACTTTTTTAAATAGAGAGATCAGCTATTTCAATATCATAAAATCCAATGTGTTCATCTAAAGTTATGGTGGACAAATATACAATTATCATATATACAATTCTTTAGCAAAAACACCACCTGTAATTAGGTTTCTGTCTTTAACACTTTGACGATTTTTCAATTTCAATTTTTTCTCCCCAAAGTTTAAGGGGCAATATTGTTGAAGCTACTGGTACAAAAGGCCAGATATTTCTTTTCCTTATAGTCTAGTTCTAACAACACAGTGACACAAGGAAAAAAAATTGTGCATATTCAGCCAAAGTGAAATTGTTAATTTGTTTGCTGCATTTTGAAGAGGTATAAATATGCGAAGCCAGAAGACTGGATTGAGCTTAATTGTCACTGTGAAAAGTACCCACACCAGTCTGCATATAAGTCACATAAGCAGGAAGAGACACGCATAACCAGCGTGCAGTTGTGGAGGTGGTTGAAATAACACCCTCCATTCTCTACACTCACCTCAGTGTACTGTTTTCATGGTGTCACAAACAAATACAATGACCTGAAAAAGCTGAGAAGCTTCCGACTCAACTGTAAGAGATATGAATATGACAGAGAAATCTTATGTGAACATAGTTGAAGAAACACAGTAAACAAAACAGCTGAGACTTGAAACACAGAACGTAATATTTGTCCAAACAGCAGAACGATTTACATAAAAATGAAAAGGTGAAAAAGCAAAGACAAATCTACAACAAGCTGCATGACCTGTAACAAATAAATATGTCTTATAGTTTAATCAAATAGTTCCCTGTAATTTCCTAGGACAGTTCTGTGTCTGGCCTGTGGTCAGATCTTATACAGACAGCTACAAGCAAGAAAGCTAACGTTTGTAAAATATTCTTTAAAACAGGACACCAATAACCTATTGTTCTTTTTACATGTTCTTCATCTCCTTTTAGTACTTCATATATCCTTTTTTTGCACAACATTTCTTGCACCTGAAACACACAAAGACAAGAATAGCCATGGTTGATGCATGGAAACTTAAGCATTGCTGTGGTTGGGCTTTCAAACGAGGGCGTGAATACAAAAGGGTTTCTTCTTGTCTCTTTCAATCTAAGGTATCTGATCTTGAAACACTGTATCATTTATCTGTTTTTTTGTTTGTTTGTTTTTTGTTATTGTTTTCTAAAGGGGAATAATACTATAGTTTTAATGTAACTAGTATTTATATCAGAAAAAAACATCTGGAGTTGTTAAAGCCAATGTGAGAAACAAACACAAACTCTCAGACCTGTTCAGTCATGCTGTGACCGATTTCAGTAACACTTTACTGTGGTTTGTTTTTGTTTTTTTTATTGGTAATTGCAAGTAAACCAGGGGAGGTGTCGTGATTCACTTGTACTACACTGGTCTCTTTTTTTTCTTTTTTCCATAAGATTAGAACAGTATATTTGGTTTGACCATCTCACCTTGTTAGAATGTGTCCGCCTAGTACAGTAATAGATGGTACATAGTACATAAATTTAATGGTACATAAAAATTCACAGTGAGGCCTGTTCTGAGGAAACAACTTCAGTAGGGTTTGTCAAAGGCCCCCCACAGCCTTCATCTTGAGCGTAGCAGTTGAATGTGGCTTGCTTGATGTTCTCTCTTTTTTATGTAATTCTATAGCCATTATATCATATTATTTTAATAAAAAACAAATGAAAAGACACATGTAGTCCATGTTTTGATATTTTTTAAAGAAAAAACTAAATAACTAAGCTTCACTGGTAAAAAAATACAATGTACCTTGCACCTTGGTGACAAATACACAAATAGTATTCTCTCTCTCTCAAATACGTTTACTGTCTTTGTGGTTTTTCCCTAAAACCTACAGGTGAATGCATGATGTAGCTCTCATTGTTTGAAAAGATTTTGAAAATTTTCCCTAAATACTCAGGGAAGGTCAGCTCTACCTTGATTGATCTACTTCATTTTCTAAATCCTAGTTAACAAGAAAGATATTAAGCTATATCTCCAAAAGTTGATTCTGTTCATCTGGACGTAGCGTTTTGTGGGAGAAACGTTTCGTCACTCATCCAAGTGACTTCTTCAGTCTCAGCTGACTGCAGGTTTCCCCAATCTTATAAACAGTACATTTGCATAACGACTGAAACCAGCCCACTGAAGGAACAATGGGCTGGGAGGTCAGTTCCTTAATCTTAATTATGCAAATTCTCATGACCATTGATCAACAACCACTGACCAAAACCCACTGATCAAAGACCACTGATCAATGGCCATGAGTACCATTCACAGAGAGTTGGGGAAT
>VUQG01024228.1:5229-20165 GCA_015106755.1 Etia nguti | reverse complement strand
TCTGTTGTTGTTTGTGTCTTTGTGGTTGTTCTGTGTTTCTTTGTGGTCCTTCTGCATGTCTTTGTAGTTGTTTGTGTCTCTTTGTGGTCGTTCTGCATCTCTTTGTGGTTGTTTGTGTCTCTTTGTGGTTGTTTGTGTCTCTTTGTGGTCCTTCTGCATGTCTTTGTAGTTGTGTCTCTTTGTGGTCTCTTTGTGGTCATTCTGTGTTTGTTTGTAGTCGTTCTATGTTTCTTTGTGGTCGTTTGCGTCCCTTTGTGGTCTCTTGGTCTCTCACTCTGTGGGACGGCGGCACAGCGAAGGTCAAAGAAGCGCTGATGCTAACGGGCGCTGCTGTTTATAGTAGGATTGTTTTAGGCTCTGGTGGAGGAAGCTGCCTTTCTTCATCACGGCGCTGTGAAAACGTCCTGAACATACAGCTGATGGAAAACAGTTTCCACAGTTCAACATTCAGTTCCTGAGTGTGCTTTAACTGAAGCTGAGATAAAACTGATTCTGTATTGATTATTGATTTTATTAGGGCGTGAATGTTATTGGAGTCTTCACTCACACGTCATCGGCTCGCCGTCATATTTTTCACACATTCAGCTGAATTTGAGTTTTTGTTGCTGACCGTCTCTCAGCTGCATTTACATTCAGCTCTGTGAACCCACCGTGACTGACAGCTCCAAGGAGGACAGGGGGCGGGCTGAAGCTCCCATCCCTGGCCTCCGATTGGCTGCTGCAGCTGAGGGAAAATGCGCATTGCGAGAGCGAGGGAAAAAAGAGAGAGGGCGACAGGGAGGAGGAGGAGGGAGAGCGAGCAAACAGTCCTCAACAGTTCAGAGTCTCAGCGGGGAGGAGGAAGAGAAGACTAAGAAGAGGAGAAGAGGAGGAGGAGTGAGCTCACCTGACCTGACAGAGGGATTCTCCTGCAGGAGGAAATCAAGTGAATGAGGAGGAGGAGAAGAGTGGGAGTGAAGTTGGAGGACGAAGAGATCAACAGAGATGTGTGGAGGAGGAAGGAGGGATTCTCTCTCCTTATCAGAGTGCAAGAGGAGAACCTCTTTTCTCTCCTTTCTTTCTACTCATTAGCCTCTCCTGTGCCTCCACCTCCGCCCTCTGTCCGTCCGTCCATCCTCCATCAGGGAGCTGGAGGAAGCTGACGTCAGTTTTGGGGTGTTCTCTCTCTCTCTCCCCGTCTGCCTGTGTGGGTGTGCTCGCTCGCCCAGCCTCCCTGCTTTTCTTCTCTTTTCTTTTTTGGATGTGAGAGCGATCTGATGTCTTTCCTCCGTCACGCAGCTTTATTTGCAGTCCAGGGATTCTCCTCCACCAACAGCACCTCCACCTACAGGACCTCCACCTACAGCACCTCCACGGCCGCTGCATCAGGAGGCTCAACAGCAGCACAGATCCCCCAAAATCCAGGAGGAGCTCGGAGCTGTGGTTCTGATGGTTTTCATGTCACTGCCTCTGAATCGCTGATGGATTAGACTCTCTCTCTCACACACACACACACACACACACACACACACACACAGTCTGGAGTGTGTGTGTTTGGAGGCGGATGTGTCGACGGCTGACAGCAACTTTAAAGTCTCAAATTTTCAGTTTTAATTGATTGTGAATTTGATCAAATGTATAAAAATCCTAAAATCTTTTTAAAAAAATATTAATTTGTAGAAAGCGTCAAACGCTTGATCCTGTCGAGTTCATTGTCTGAATCACTAATTTCTGCAGTTAAAATAAATTTTCTGCTTTAAATGAATTGCAGTACAAACATATTAAAGCCAACTGTTTACTTAATTTTTCTTGTAAACAGCAGAATTATATATCAAATAGTTGATCAGACATCGGCATAAATGTGATTTTTTTTTTCAAAATAAAATAATTTAAACTTTCCTAAACAGAAATATGAGTTCATGTACAAAAAAGGCTCATTTTAGCCTTAAAACCAACATTAATATCAGCATGTTTTATTTAAAATAGGAAGAATTAAACATTTTGAGTGATAGAAAGTCATCCCTCAGTTTGGAAAACACAAACCTGGGACTAAAAAAGTACGTTTGACTCGTAACTGCAGATTTCAGTGCGTTCTGGGCACAGAGGAGTCCACAGGTTTTTGTTTCTTGGCAGCATCCTCCTGCTTTTCTGCTTTTGGCTCTGAACACCTGAACTCCGGAGGCTCTGGCCGGCAGCCAGCAGGATCATGAGGCTGATGAAGAGCTGCTGTGTTTTTATGCATAATGAATAGAGCTGGATCCATAATGCAGCAGGCCGAGCTCGCCGAGGCACCATCCATCCAGCCGCTCGTCAGCAACCGTCGTTAACCCGTCTCTATTTTAGACATCCTCACCTCCTCGCTTCCTCGGCTCCTTCCTAACTGGTCTTCAGTCTGGAAGCCCGTGACGTTCCGGACTGAAGGGCCGCCAACCGGCGGTCATCGGCTGCTGGACTTTCTTAGATCTGCCTCACCGTTCCGTGGAATTGGTGGATGCTGGTTCAAGGATTCTTCTGTACAGGAAACATAAAAAGTCTGGACTTTTTTTATCTGTTGGATCCCGGCTCAAACCGCCTGGATGATTGGCGTCAACAGCATCCACTCCACGGGCCGCATGCGCTCGCGCTCACTGTGCTCGGTCCGGAGTGGGCGGGACTCGAGGGACAACGACCCGTTCAGGTATCCCAGGACCCCCCGCTCCCGCTCCCTCAAACCGCTGGCCTTCCCCGACCTGCTGGGAAAAACCCAGGATGGGCAGCAGCACCCGCAGAGCCGCAAGAAGAAGGTAGAGCCGGAGACACACCTGTGAACCTTTAGCTGAAACTTTACCTAAGTTACCCTGTTTAAAAGACTAAAGGGTTGTTTTTGTCCTGAAGACGCTCTTCTGATGTGAGCACGGTTAAAAACCTCTACGAAAGGAATCCCTCTGCGCCGACCGCTTCACTTTATACCTGTTTTCATACCTTTCTGATGACATCAGCTGCTCATAGGTTTCTTCAAATGTCATTGGCTAGTTTTTGTTATTACTGTCATTGTTTCGGTCCGTGTTAGACGTTCAGTTCATTAAAATCTTTCTTCACATCTCCGTAATAACCATGGACAGAGGCTCCTCAGCAGGCTTCCACAATCTGGCCAATCAGTAGAAAGGGTTGTAAGGGGGTGGGGCTTAAAGGGGGAGGGGCTATACCAGCTGGTTTCAGGCAGAGGATGAACCGAGGCCCAGGATCAGACACAGGTCAATGCTCACAGGATGATCACAGGAAGTGATCCACTCCTCCTTATGTTGCTCGCGGTTGGTCCAACCAGCCTCTGGTTGCCTAGGTAACTGTCTACTTTATGTACCACCGCCTCATATGTCAATAAGCTCTCACTGCTAGCCGCTTCAGTCGCTCACATCAAAGGCTCCCACTTCCTGTCACCGCCGCTTATTTTGCTCGCCGGTGCTCGTATGAGGCTGAGTGTCAGTGGCGGTCTCAGGTGATGGCGTGGCTTCCTGTGTGGACGGCCCGGCTTCCTGTGTGGACGGCCCTTTAAACAGGTAGCACTGGACCAGGTTTGATGTCCAGAGGAAACTCGTCTCCATTAAATACAATGACCAGAGACGTTAAATCTACTCAGCCAATCAGCACCCGGCTTTCAGGCCATGTGACCAGCTTTAGTCCCAGCACATGAAAAATGTGGATGAAATACTGAATGTCCCATCAAGTAATCAGATTACTGTGAATCCTGAAATCCATATGAGCTCTTCATGTCCTGTGTGTGTGTGTGTCTCTGCAGACGCTGTACAGTTCCATCAAGAACGAGAAGCTGCAGTGGACCATGTGAGTTTCTGCTTCCTCCTGCTGCTCCGACACACAGCATGTACAAACATCTCCACTGTGTGTGTGTGTGTGTGTGTGTGTGTGTGTGTGTTTGTGTGTCCCTGCTGCCCTGACTCCCTTATTTAAGCCTCTGTTGCTGTGGTAACCATTCCCTTCTTCATTTCTGACTGTAATTACAGGTCAGCATCCCAACGCCCATGCTTGACTGTGGACACACACACACACACACACACGAATACATAGATTTATTGGGTGTCTGTATCCGTTCGGCATCTGTCTGCCCTCGTGTTCAGCCTGCTCTTTCTCCTAAACGGTTTCCTTCCTGCGTGACGTTCAGCTTCTTTCTGATAAATAACATATTTATTCAGGTCATGTTTAACATTCATGCTGTCATCTAAAAATGTCTGCCATCAAAGAGCTGACGACTTTCAGGAAGTTAAAAAGCAGGTCGAGTTTGTATTTTCTAACCTGTAAACGTCAGCGGGTCACCCAGCGAGCTGAAACTCGTTTCCACGTTCATGAAATCATTTCAGGTTTTTTTTTAATTTTAGTTTTAGTTCAGTTTGAGTTAGCTGTAATAACCTCGCTGCAAACAGACAGGAAACAAAGTTCATCCAACAGGGAGTTCAATAAGACGAGAGGTTAGCGAGCCGATTGCGTAACGTCCGATAGAGACCATAAACACGATGCTCAGAGAACTGTTTCCTCTCTTGAAGTGATGAAGAGGAGTTGAGGAAGTCCATGTCAGAGCTGGCGGACGTTCGAACAGACTCCGCCTCCCACACCATGAAACGGCTTGGGAGTAGCGGAAACCCGCTGGTGGGCGTGGCCCAGCAGGCCGACGGCGAGCTGTACAAGAGCGGCTTCCTGGTCCGCAAAGTCCATGCTGACCCCGACGGGAAGAGAAGTATGCCGGTCCTCCTCCTTCTTCTTTAGTTTTCAATTTTGTTGGCTCCGCCCCCTGTCGGCTGACCCCTCACTTCCTGTTTGTTTTGGTGTTTGTGCTGTTTGTTGCAGCGCCACGGGGGAAGAGGGGGTGGAAGTCCTTCTACGCCATGTTGAAGGGTATGGTCCTCTACCTGCAGAAGGTAAGAGTCTGCACTACGTTTCCCAGCAGCCCCTCTCTCTGTTTGTGTTCCCGGGTCGGACTTGTAGAGACAGGAAACACAGCGAGCTGATTAGGCGTCAGCCTGTTTTTCTCTCTGTGCTGATTCGGCAGCGGCGTTTTTAACGTCTCCGCCCACTGCCACGTTCATCTTTAACTTCAGAGGTTTGATTAAAATATCTGAACTAGGGATTACAGCCTGCTTTACACACTGCTGCACAAACGTAAGCGGACAGGTCAAACTATAAAGCGTGAGTACCCGTCCGCATACTTATGGACTGTGATGGTCCCCTCGCAGCTCTACGTTAACATGAAAAACTCAGAGATTTTTGTGCTGTGAGAACTTTTTCCCAAAAACTTTGTCAGAGTTTTGAAAGAATCATTTCTGTTTTAAAGATTTCTTTTTAACTCCTTTAATCAGGAACGGCAAGCGTTTATAGCGAGAAAGTCGAGCTGGGATGTGGCGAGCATCGCATTTAAGCGTCTTTCATGTTTGGGTTTCTGGGGGGCTGACACCGATCTGATCCACAGGACGAGTACCGAGCTGAGAAGGAGCTGACGGAGGAGGACGTGAAGAACGCCGTGTCCGTTCATCACTCTCTGGCCATGCGGGCTGCCGATTACAGCAAGAGGCCCAACGTGTTCTACTTGAGGACCGCCGACTGGAGGGTCTTCCTGTTCCAGGCCCCGTAAGCACCTTAGTACCCTCTGTTTGTGTTAAGTTACGGAAGAGGGGTGGAGGAGGGTTTCCAAGCAGCTTGCGGGCAGTAGAGGAAGGATAAACAGCTTAAACTAAACCGGACAAGACAGGAAGTTCAGGTGTTTCCTTTGTTTCCTGCAGGAATGCGGAGCAGATGCAGTCGTGGATCACGCGCATCAACGTGGTGGCGGCCATGTTTTCTGCTCCCCCGTTCCCGGCCGCGATTGGGTCCCAGAAGAAGTTCAGCCGTCCTCTGCTTCCGGGATCCAACACTAAACTGTCACAGGTAAAAACGCCGCCGCCCTCCTTTTTAGCTCCGCCCGCTTTCACCAGAGACTCAAATCTCTGCCCCCACCCTCTGTCCCGACAGGAGGAGCAGGTCAAATCTCACGAGAACCGTTTCAGGGCGGTGTCCTCTGAGCTGTCCGACCTCACCGCCTCCACACCGGACCGAAAAGTGAAAGGTCGCGAGCTGGAGGAGCAGAAACTCCGACAGGAGTACCTGGAGTTTGAGGTGAGGAGGTTTAAAATAACAGACGCAGGAACACTCAGCTGGAAGTATTACAGTACTTATACTTGGTATACTCAGTACTGAATCTGCACTTCATTATGGAGGACCAAAGCTGCCAAAAGCAAAAAATAAATGGTTACAAAATATTTTTTTAAATGCATTTATAAATGAAATACAATACTTAATTAAAAATATTATTTCAAACTTTTTTAGCAGTTGTCATAAATTAAAACGAAGAAATAAATAAATTAATTAATGATTTGGTTGGATTCTTGGCCATGTATGGAGGACCAAAGCTGCCAAAATCAAAGTGAATTTGAGTCACTTCCTTATTATTGTTTTTGGCTTATAGATTTTTGATCGAGTCACTTATTTGTTTTTTGGGTTTTTTTGTTGTTTTTTTTTTGCAGTTTGTGTCCTCCATACATTTTTTATGGAACCAAACACAGATTTTATTTGAGCAGACGATAACCGGAGTCGTGTTCTGCGGCAGCGTTTGTGTTCATCTTCGTCTCGTGTCGGGTTTTTTGTCTCCGGCTGAACGCCAAGCCGTAAAATGTCCCCGAGGCCGCCGTTGTCACTGCCGTCGGCTCCTTCTGCCTCGCGTCTGCTCGTCTTTATCACAGACGGTCGCTGCATCAGTCTGTCGGGTGTCGAACAGGCTGCACAGACTCCAGCACGCCGTGTTCTCAGAGGAAGGAACACGGCGCCGTTTTACTGCCGCCTTCACACACGAGGTTTGGCCCTGATGTAACGTAACGACAGAGACGCTGGGAAACTGCAGAGAAGCACCATTATTAATAATAATAATAATTAGGCACGGATTTTACGTCCTCCGTCCTCTTTATCAGGTCCGACTCTGAAAAGCTCCCTGATTGGTCCTTGTTAGACCCAGAACACCGTTTTCGTTGTTCACATCATCTCCTTCTTCTTCTCTCCTACAGAAAACCCGGTACGGTACGTACGCCATGCTGCTTCGAGCCAAGCTGGCTAGCGGCGACGAGGACCTGTCCGCCTTCGAGGCTCGGCTGTTTGACGACGGCGGCCTGCAGAGGGCGCACTCCAGCCCCTCGCTGCCCCAGGACACCGCCAACAAGGAAAAGACCCGTGGCTCCAAGACGTCAAAGAGCTTGAAGGTCACGTCCTCCTCGACCTCGACCTCCAAGGCCGGCGGCAGCAGCAGGGAGGCGAGCAAGAAGAAGAACGGCAGCGGGAGTGGCCAGCGGGCGGAGCTGCAGAAACAGAGCAGCAAACAGGAGGAGGCGCCGTAACGGGGTGAGGACGGCGTCGTGTAAGTGTCATGTAGCTGGAGACGGACGCGGAGCATCATGGGTAGCAGGCTGACATCCTCCTTTAAACCTTTTCTGTTAAACCTCAGTCGCCTCCTGATTGGCCGAGACGTTCGAGGTCCACGGGAGAGGAGGCGCCTGTCAGGACCGAAGGCGACCCGACGGGCGAGTCGTCCAGGAAACACTAACACGGTTCATCGCTCAGCCGTCCCTTTATTTCCCATCAGCCTCAGCAGGAACGGACAGCTGCAGACTTTCAGAATAAAAGTTTTACTTCCTGTTGGAGTGTGAGTAGACACTCGGCTTGCAGCTGCAGCGGGAACTTTTTTATTTTAGTCCTCGACCTCGCCGCCGCCGCTCTGCTTCTCCCATTAACCCACGGGGGAGTGGGTTGCCATGTCGACGGTATGTGATGGACAGAGTGCGTGGGACTGTTGCCATGGCAACCGAGCAAAGGGGACAAGAGAGCAAAAGATAAACAAACAAACAAAAAGAGCGGCCACACAGGAACCTCCTCTTCCTCTGCACTCCACTGAGCGCGTGCGAGTGTGTGTGTGTGTGTGTGTGTGTGTGTGTGTGTGTGTATACACAGTAATCACAGTAGTACTGCGTCAATGTGTAAATACAGCCTGAACGTGCTGGATGGAGACGGGTTTTTGGTTTTTCCGACTTCTGCTGGAAACAAAGGGGCTGTACGGAAGACCATTAGTGACCAAAATCTGCTGAGTGGACAAAATAAAACATAATGAGTTCACTCTGCAGGGAGCCATGTTATTTATTTATTTAGATTTTCTGATGTTTTGTTATTTGTACTGCTTTAAAATCTTTAACTTTAAAAACCACAAATGAAATATTTCAGTGTGAACTTTTTAAATAAAAATATGAGGGTAAATCTTGGAGCCTGTTAAAGCTTACATGAGTTAATTCTAAATGTTAAGAGAGAAATTTTGGAAAATATAAAAATTTTTCGTGAGTATGTTTACATTTTTTTCTTGTTGGAAAAAGTCAGATTCGTTTTGCAGCTGGTTTCACTCTGTGGGTTTTGTCACTAATGGGCTTCCACAGTTTTCTGTGTGTGCTGGAGTCCGTCCACCTTATCTTCATGTGTGAGGACGGTTTTCTTCTTCATGTAAATCTCATTTAACATGTTTGTAAAGTGCTGTGGACCAAACACAGGTAATAGGTGGATTTTGGTCACATGACCGTAGGAGAGGAGGATCTTTGCGTTATTATTGTGTAAACCTTTCTTGTTATTGACGTCCATGAAGAACCACCTGATAGTTTTCTGTTAAAGAGACGTTTGTTTCTTCATGAAATCCTGACCAGCATGCTGATGTTCAGCATGCAGTTTCCTCTTTCAGCCACCAGGGGTCGCCAGAGTGCTGTAAGCATCCGCCAACGTGTTCTTCACTGGCGGAGGTCGCCGTCCTCCACGTTGTCAGTCAGCGTGTTAATGTGACACAGAAAAGCACCGTGGCCTCGTCTGAGATCAACGCTGTGTGGAAATGCTGTTTCAGAGTTCAGATTACAGCCCAAAGCGTCTCTGATACCATGATTTAAAACGAGAGAAACGAAACATGTGCCAAAAACTGAACATTACAGAAAGTCCTGAATCACAACGCTGATGGATGTGCGTTCAACCAGAGGGATCTAATCTGCTCTGTTTACATCCAGGAGAATATTATAAATAATCTACACAATCCTAACATTTCCTTCTTAGCCTGTTTGAAGATGACTTCCTGTATAGTAGGTCCTCTTTTAATTCTATTGGCACTCCGTGACTTCTGTACCTCAGCAGGTCTCAAGCTCAGGAAAAGGAAGTTGGGTTTTTTTTAATGTAAAGCTGCAGTGTTTGCACAATGCTGCTCATCAGGCTGAGCGTAACGGTGATGGCCTCCAGGTGGCAGCAGAGGATCAGTGTTGAACTCTAACCTGACGTCAGGGAAAGGCTCTGATGTGAAGCTTGTTTCTGTCACTGTTGGCCACATAATGCTGGAACCGCAGATGTCGTCTGTGGAGGAAACTCAAAGCTGTGGGAAAAAAAAGGGGAAACGGCAGCTTCCATGCTGAAATCAGGCAAAACATTCTGGAATTAGCCTCCTACAAGCCAGAAAAAAACGAGCATCTCCACGCCGCGTTTCAGCTGCAGGTACAACACCACAGAGGGAACATTTCAAAGGTACCGAACAGAAATCAGTCCTTTGTGAACCTTTTTAGCTCATAACGTGAAACTCGGGTCACTGGGAGTCTTTATGTGACTGAAAACAAGGAAAACGAACGCTTTTAAGTATTCTGGACACAGGAAGTCAGCTCAGTTTAAGCTGGCGTGTTTGGAAAAACCTGAATCCTGAATCCATCCCGAGTTTTAGTCTGCATTCTGTCTAATGTCCAGCAGGGGGCGGCTTGTATAGAAGTGAACTTATGGTCTCAGTCGCAGCTGTCAGGTCTTCATTAATAAAACACTGAGTGCATTTTGGTCATTGTGGTCCTGTTGAAGTCAGAGAGGAGCAGGGGAGGAGTCGGCGTCCAAAAACCTACAGCAGGAGCTGCTCCTGTCGGACCTCCTGTCCGTGTTTGAGGTTTGCTCCCCTCGCCCCCTCGTAGTTCCCGACGTGAGGCTGGAAGATTCAGCTGGGGGCGTCTTTGGCATCAGTTAAGAGAGCACTGAGGCAGAGCTTTGATTGGTCCATATCAGGACCACAGCCTGTAGTTAAAAGATGGACAGCGCTCTGGGGAACAACTCATGTTTAGAGCACTTTAGAGGAACTGCGGCTCTGAATTCTTCGGCTTGTTCGCGACGTTGTCGTCTCGTGAGCCCGGTTTCTCAGCACAGCTCCGCCGGTACCTTTGAAATGGTTTCGAACCCTCTGCTGATTCCTGAAGAGTCAGGATCAGTTTGAAAATCCTTCCTTCAGCTTCTTCTCTTCATCTCCATCGAGAACATCAACTCGCCGACGGCTGCAGGAATCATTTTTCAATATTTAGATGCAGCGATCTTTCGGATTAGTTAAAGGATGAAGAGCTGCATGAGGAGGAGGTCGGGGTGGATGGAGGGTGAATAAAGCCCTCGGGTCTTCTGAGCTCTGGTTGAGGTTCAGGAAACGATTTTGGTTCAGTGTAAATAAAACGTTTGTGGCTGGACCGGGAGCCGCGTGCAGGTGACCACCGGGCGGCAGGATTTGGATCGGCGATGCTGTGGATCTCCAGCCGTGCGGAAAAGTCGCTGCTTCGCCTCCGGCTGCTGGCTTTTCTCGTTTCTGCTCCCGCGGTGCCGGCTCCTATTTATCTCCCACATATCCTGTAACACTCTGTGTATTTCCGCACTGCGCAACGTAAAGCAGCATAGGATGACTTTGTGTAAGCGTCGCGGCCGCTTTCAGCTCTTCGTCTGTGTCCTGTAAATAAATGTACGCATTAACCTCGAGAAGCCATATCGTAGTTGGGCTGGACGCCTAGCTAGCGCTCGCTGTGTTTTAGAGCACTTTGGTTTAGATATTTTAGAGTGACGCAGAGGTTGAGCATCCTCAGAGGCGTCAACCGGTTAATTTATTCTGCTCGTCTCTCGAAGGACGACAAACTAGTTCCTGTGAAAACTTGCTTTGTTTTTGGGCTTTGCTGCGGCCTGAATGTTCGCCGCCGGCTCGCCGATCGGTATCTGTACATACGCTGTCACTTCCTGTGAGGTTTGGTATTAGTAAAACACAAACAACTTGTTTGTATCATCCTGAAGGCTTCGAAGCAAAAAATAAAGAGATTTTCAAAAGAAAACATCGACGTCGAGTGTTTTTATTCAAAGAATTGTGAGGAGCTCCGTGCGAGTCCCCGCGCTCCACAGCGTGAACACGACTCACTCCATGTGCCAGAACCACAGGCCTGTTTAATGATGTTAGTGAGCAGGCCACAAAACAACAACTGCAGCAACTCAAAGTTTGTTGCAGTTGCACTGAAGTTTAGTAGAAGCTGCCGAATTCGACTGAGGCTCAGAGCTAGCATTAATGATTAACTTTAAACCCAAATGTTGACGTGATCCATAAAATCAATGTTAATTGATATATTAAGTACAACAGATTCATAGGGAAACATTTTTAGAGCTTTGATATCAACAGCACCAAGTAAACCAGGACACCACGTCCACCTTTAGGTGCTTTAACCTTCAAATCAGCGTTTCATTTCTTTACCACCAGACGCTCAGACTTCAGTGGAGACTTTCTTCTGAGGCACTGCTGGGATTTGAACCCAGGAGCTCCAGTTTACTAGACGGGTGCTTTGCCCAGCTAAAGTAGTGCATTAATGTCAGCGTGTACTTCAGCTTCAGTCTTGCATTAAAGTGTTTAAATTCAATTCAATTTTTTTCTTTTTCATTCCTCCAATTTGTATTTCCAGTTTTTTGGCTGTTCTGTCCCGGTGACCACATCTGTTTTACACCTATAAAAAACCACCACCAGGGGCGCTGTCACACTTGTGACTGTTTCACTTTGGATCTATTTGCATACATTTAAGTGTAACTGTGAGGACACAGAGGCAAAAACGTTTCTAACCCAGGTCAGCTGACATTAACAAGTAACCAGGAGGTCCGCGAGGAGGCGCCGTAGCTTAGCAACGAGGCGCTGTGGCTTAGCGGGTTAATGCATCTGTCTTGTACACAGAAAGTCCTGGGTTCAAATCCCAGCAGTCCCTCAGAGTTTCACTCTCCTGACAGTTTTATGAGAGTTCACTCAACTCTGACTAACTTCAACTAGAGTAAACATAATTTTGCTCATGAAAATTCAAAGTCACAGTTCTTTTGACTTGTTAGTCCCTGCTGGGATTTGAACCCAGGAACTTCTGTTTACAGGCTGATGTGTTAACCTGCGAAGCTACAGAACCTCGCTCACATGATCTGATGCACCAAAGAACCGTGACGGTCCATTGATGTGAAAACACTCTTAGTGCTTGTTATCTGGTTAATGTTGATGTTTCCATTCTCCTCTTAGTAGTTTGAGATTTCCTATCATCTGTATGCAGACGCTATCATTTCTATTAAGCCTTGTGATCTATCTGTTCTAATGGATGGATGGCAAACAGTTTTCTGCAGATAAGACCGAGTGTTTAATTCTGGCTCCAGAGAGCATCAAGACCCAAATTAGAAAACATCTGGGCTCTTTCTCATCCACGGTAAAAGCTACTGCTCGGGTTCATTTTTGATCAATCTCTGTCAGGCATGAAGTCTGTGACCCCTTATCACTTCTTCCTTTTAAGAAATATCGCTAAACTCAAGACTGTTGTCTCCAAAGGTGAACTGGAGATGCTTGTTCAGGCCTTCATCTCCTCCAGATTAGATTATTGTAATGCTCTTCTCTCCCGTCTGTCAAAGACTCCTTTAAATCACCTTTAAGCTGTTTAGGCTTTTATCTCACAGTCAGAAACTGTCACATGTCACTCCAGTATTAAAGTCCTTGCATTGGCTTCTGGTTAGGTACAGATATCAGTTTAAAATCCTAATTCTTACTGTTATGGCCTTACGACTCATGTCATCGAACTTCTTCACCATTATTCTCCAAACCTGATCCTTAGATACACTGATAGTGCTCTTCTGGCTATTCCACGGACCCATTTTAAAAAACAAAGGGGGATCACACCTTCCAAACCTTAGCGCCAAAACTGTGGAGCAACAGCAAACTATGAACTTTGATGTGAGCAGTGAAGGATTCTACTTCTCAGGTTTTGATTTTGACCCAGGTGTCATCAACATATCTGTGCCAGTGGCTAAAAGAGCCCAGAGCCTTACTTTCCACTTCCTCCATGTAAAGGCTGGCTACAGTAGGTGACAGCGGGGAGCCCGTGGACATCCATGTTTGTGTCTGTAGACTCGTTGTATTTAAATATGTGGCAGAGGTCTAACAGGTCTGATCGGGGTGAAGCTGGTTCTGCTGTAGATGTAGGTTACCACTCTTGGACTGTGCTGTGAACACTGAGGAGAATGGAAACCTCAACACTGAAGTTTACCCGCACACACACGGACCAGTACCTCCTCTTTGACTCCCACCACCCTCGGGAACACAAACGTGGAGTAATCAGGACCCTACAACACAGAAAATGTTCCCTCTAAGCCTGAAGGGAAAACGAAGGAACACACATGTGTAAAGAAAGCTCTTAAAACATGTGGTTATCATCAAATCAGCAAAGATGCACAGAAATGAAGGTCAGACACCAACGAGGGAGAACCAGAAGGACAAACAGGAGATCAGGTTTGTCAGAGAAACTCAGGAGAGTCTTCTCCAAGTACGACATCCCAGTGTACTTCAGACCCAGCCACACACACACAAACTGCTTCATCACAAACACAAACTTAATAACGTAGCTGTGCAGTGAGGAATGCTCAGACCTCTACACTGGAGACACCAAACTGTTCATAAACGCACAGCATAGAAGAGCCACCTCGACAGGACAAGACTCAGCTGTCCATCTGCAGCTAAGGGTCAAAGGTCACTCTTTGAGGATGCCGATGTTCACATTTTGGACAGAGAAGACAGATGGTTTGAAAGAGGAGTGAAAGAAGCATCTGTGTCCACTGTGATCCAGAGGGCGGGGCTTATGACACCTGGCACCTATAATCCAGTTTTGAGATGCTCCCCAGATGCCTTTTTTCACACCTTGGCTCATGTGATGAGTCACATGATTGACCACCATGACCTGGATGAATGACAACCTACACAGACACAACTGCTCATACAGCATCACTTTTCATGTTGCAGATTTCCCAGAAACATGTTGTAATCGTTTTCTCTCGTAGTTCCTTGGTGGCTGCTGGTGGTGTCAGCAGCTCCTGGGATCCTGGTGCTCCTGCTGGTCCTGTTGGTGGTCTGTCTGGTCCTCTGGAGAAGACGACGAGCCAGGCGGTTTGATCCCCACGTCCCAATCCAAAGTCTGTGCTGATCAGAACAAACAGTATACAGTGGGGAAATAAGTATTTGACACTCTGTTGAATTCACCATTTTAACCATTTAGAAATAAATGATCGGTTTATAATTTCATAATTGATCCTTTTATAGTAGGTTTATTTTAATAGTGGAAGGCATTCTGTATCAGTTACAAATAAATGTGCATTTTAGTGGGAAAGAAGTATTTGATCCTCTTGGACTAACTGTTGTTGACAAGCACAGCTGTGAGATGTTACCTGTAGCTGGTCACCAGGTTTGTAGACGTCTCAGCAGATTTTAAACTTCTCCTCAGTGCAGAGGATCCTTAAGGTTTCTAGATTGTTGCTTGGATAAAAACTTCAGCTCTCTGGAGATTTTATATCTGATTTTATATCTGAAGGTGTAGACAGGCTGGGGGTTCAGGTGTAGTTAATGCGGGCTTGGTAACTGTTAATCAGTGAAATGCACATGAGTTTGTAGCTGTTTGATTTGTCTTTCATAATGAAACCTGACACATACTGCTCATTATGAATTCAACAAAGAGTCAAATATTTGTTTGTTTCATGACAAAAACCATTTTCTGTGTTTTTTATGTTCATATTTACTGATTCAGTCCTGCTGCTTGTGTTTCAGT
>VUQG01024225.1:1366-20258 GCA_015106755.1 Etia nguti | reverse complement strand
GTTTATGGGACCCCCCCCCCCCCCACACACACACACACACACCTTCCTTCTGTCACCTGCCTTTTGCAGCCATGTTAAAGTTGGTTGGTGATGTGCATGCAGGAGATGCGATTATAAAGCCGTCTCCTCTCTTCAGACTTCAAGCAGCAGGCGGACAAGTCAGGACAGAAGTCAGCCTGTCTCTCTCAGATGCTTAAGCAGTGAATCAGTGAACATGATTCAGTGAATTAGGACTCACAGCAGAGGCAGACTGAGCGACAAAAGGCAAGCCTTCAAAAGTCCAACGGAAACATAGAGGCCACAGGTAAAGGGGCAAACAGAATCCAAGGCAGGCAACACACTATGGACATGGATGCTGAGACAGAGGCGTTCCCCATAGAGGACATTCTATGGGGTAAAGGAGGAATAGGAATGAACTGGGAAGCATCTATCAAAATGAAACAGGAAAAAACAGACTAACATACTCAAACTTCACATGTAATTCCAAACTACATGTAATAAACACCTCAGTGCTCTTCATAAATCTCTCACAGTTGAGGTGGTTTGGGCAGTCTGACTCCTGGGTATCTCCTAGGTGAGGTGTTCTGGGCATGTCCTACTAGAAAGAGGCCCCCGGGGTAGACCCAGGACATGCTGGAGAGATTATATCTCTCGGCTGGTGTTGGGAATGTCTTAGTGTCCTCCTGGATGAGTTGGAGGAGGAGGTGTTGGGGGAGACGGATGTTTGGGCTGGTGCCCCTGCGACCTGGACTCAAATAAGCAGTAGAAAAAGGATAAAGAACAGCTCCAGAAAACCACAGCGCACTCCCTTTTTTGTAACTTTTAAGTTGGAAGAAAAAATCCCAATCCTCTATTTTTGTTTTTAGCTTTAACTTGAAGGTTGATTTATTTTTCTTTTCATTCTTTCTTTAAATAAAGACTAATCTCAGCAGCACAGTATGGTGGGAAAGAGAAACTCTCCCCAACATCAAAGAGCCTCCTCCCAGCCTCTCTGCTCGCAGATACAGATCTCCCTTACACTGCTGTTTTGGAAGATGCTTCCATTATTTCCACGCTCGTCGCTTTCTTTACTCCTTTAATTTGGTCTATTTTTTTCTCCCGTTTCCCCGCATTTTTTCTCCAGCTCCCTCCAACCTATATAATTTGATTTGCCATGCTGATAGACATTGCGGCTTTTGTGCATACGACTTTATTCTGCAGTTTGAAAGATGCTTCTCCTCGTACACCACTTTGAGGAGCTTTCATTGTCCGCAGACAAATGAAGATATGCTGCAACACACGCTGTCCTGTGGGCTTCCTGCCAGGGGGTAATTGCTTTTTCACAGCCTATATGAAATAGCTCTACACATGCGTCAGAGTGTGTGTGTACACATACAGTATCAGCTCAGTGCACACCAGCTGTTGCCTTTACCTCCTGGCTACAAATGCACACACAGACAGAGGAAGTAAATGAGTCTGGGGAAAGTTAAAAGGTGATGCACCCCAAGTAAAGCTGCTTTTTGCTGAATTGGAATCCTTTTATGTGAGGAATGATTTGGGCTTCATTTTGACAACCCTTGCACTCAGTTTATGTTAGGACACAACTTTTTTAACAATAAGTTTAGAAAGTAAAAGTGCCTGCAGTGAGTTGTGGACTGTGGATCTTGCAGCTTTTTTGCATTGTCACGCCCAGTGGAAGGATCTATCGGATCATTCACAAGTTACAAACTTAGAGCTAATACAGCATCACAAAAATGTAACTATATGTTAATGTGCTGATGCCGTTAAATGTGAAAAGATTAGATTAGTAACACTGTGTAAGTAATATTGCACCCTAGACAGAGGTGATTTTAACCTTGTTGAGCCTGAACCATGAAATGATTGCCAGAAAATTCAAACTTTTTTTTAAAAAACTGAAGTGTTTTTCAAACCTTCTGACAAATTTAAAACAAAAGAAATAACCTAGCAATTTGCATATACGAGTAATACAGCAACCATACGGTTATGGTAATTTAAATGGAACCATGTGAACAGTTTAAAAGGGAAATGTATCTTTGGTGGAAAGACTCAGAGATCTAAAAAGTGACAAAGAGTCCCTGCTGACAACAAGCCAAAAAGTCTGAGAGCCGTTCTCATGGTTGTTTGGTAAAAGTACAATCTGCAAATTTTGAATGCAGTCCATCTCATTCCAAGTGTGAAGGACTGAAAAATACCTGTATGAGAGTCAGTTTTAAAAAACAGATGAAATAAACTTTTAACTACTGGTTATGATGACTGACATCTTTGCAGTGCCACATAAAAGCTGACCTTTTAATGTGACATGCAGATTCTTGAGAAACACAATCAGCACTCTCTTCACTGATAAAGCACAGGATTTACAGTGCACTTTTACTTTTGCTTTCTTTCAGCAGCTACTGTAACCCTGCTGTGATAGTTTGGAGCTGGTAAATGGCTGAGCTTCTATATATCTGGTGTGTCTTAGTGGTGGTGAATGGACAAGAAGAACAGCCATTGTGTTGCATGACTACAATCACTTGCACATTAGTCCCTTGTGGTTATGCTGATGGCTGTGTGCAGTGCCATGTCAATTTTTTTCCTTATGCATGCCCTTGCTTTTGGGGGTGAAGTGAAGTGGGATTTTGAGGCGCTGACAGGGCTGACAGAATGCTTTCTGTACCATGCACAGGTGGGTTTTCATCTATGAGAAAGGTTACCAGTCCACAGACACGGCCGTCAGCTCTGTCTTCACCAAAATGAAAGGAGTGGGCTACACCAATGACAGCGGAAGAGAGAGAGTCTGGGATGTGGCTGATTATGTCTTCCCTTCACAGGTCAGAGACCTTTCATGCCCCTGGTAGTATTTGATATGTCGTTGTCTCATGACTCCTAAATGGTTGGTAATTTGTTTGGCACCTGATACAAGTCAGTCACCAGAGGCAGATTTGATGAAATCAACAAGCCTACTTCATGAATCAAACTGTCAGAGTGAGTAAACATTAGCTTAGCAGGACAAACCGTGTCAATGCTGTTTGCTACATGAAGAAAACTAAAGGCTGAGAAAGAAGCAGAAAGTGCTTCTCGTTTGTAACATTTACCCCAGTGATGATCTACCTCTGTCAACATAAAGGTGACTCTGTGCTCTACAAAAGTCATTGCATGCGAGAGTAAAGCAGGGAAGCCTGCCAAAAGGGACACTGATCAAATAGATAACTTTGTTTACCTCCAGTGTTTCTGTGTCCTGTTAACTGTGGGAAAGAAAAAAGAAGACACAATGTAGGTTGTCATGTTTGCTCTGAGGTGTGGGTGTGGGCCTTTAATTCAGAGCAAGGTAAGCAGGTGGTTTTAATGTTACATAATGAAAAGATAACTTTTCTTCATCACCTACTTTGATCAATAGGAGATTTATTCTGAAATGCACTTTATTGTCAGGTAGTCATTGTTTTAGTAATCGAGTCCATCACGTGACTACATTGTTATGTTGATGTTCAGTTCAAAAAGAGGCAGAACACAAACTGTGCACACAGGAGCGTGGTTTCAAGAACAAAAAGCAAATTCAAAAATCTAAAAAAGGAAGAAACAAAACATTGGCATGGAACAACATATGAATAAGACAATGCAATATTTTAAAGAAAAGCACCAGGAGGAAGGTAGATAACTGAGGCCCAGAGTCAGGGCTGCACTAAAAACAACCGATAACAAGATACAGGTGAACCAAAAAGGACTGAGCAAGCAATCACAAAGGAGGGAAAACACGAAGGGAAGGAGTAAAACCACACAAGCACACAAGACAAGTAGGTAACCTAAGAAAATACCTACAAGGAGTGACACTGGAAGCCTCCACAGACAAACCGAGAGAGACACAGGAAACACAGCGAGAGGAAGCCATTAGAAATGCAAAAGAGTAGAAGAAGAAAAACAAGGGATGCAACCAAGACTTTGGCATGTGTAGATAGTGACCTGAAATGTGTTAATGTGTCGAGGTTAATGTCACAATGAACTTATAAAGAACATTTTCATTTGAAGAAAACAAACAAGAAGCAAAAGTAACTGTGATTTTTAGCAAAAGTAAAGAGAGTTGGATTTATAATATGACGTTTGAGTTTCATGTCAAAAGTTCAGCTCTCATTATAATAAAGATGAATATAGTACTCTGTTAGGTTAGATCACAAACTGGAAACACAGAGGAAAAAGGAAATTTGCTACCATAGGACACAAAACACAAATTTAGTGAAAGCTCTCACACAAGTGCATACTACAAGTGTGTGCTTAGGGTGACCGTAGCTCAGGAGGTAGAAAAAACCATCTACTAATCAGAAGGTTGGTGGGTCAAGCCTTTGCTGCTCTAGTCTGCGTGTCAAAGTATCCTTGGGTAAGATACTGAAACCCAAGTAATCTCCGAGGAGTGTCAACGCTAGATAGAAAGCACTTGTGTGAATGAGGCATGCTGTAAAAAGTGTTGGAGTAGAAAAGTGAACCAGTCCATTCACCACGTCCAATCATATAGTTTATCTCTGTACTCTAAATATGATCATGACCTTTGCTGTATGACTTTTGTCAAAATAGCCACAGAGTTAAGATTATAGAATGATCCTGACAGCCGAACGTTGACTGTTTTGACCGTTTAACAGCTGTTAAAATCCAACCTTGTGTTGACCAATCCATCCACCCTAACCTTCCTGTGAGGTGAGTTTTGTGGCTCTGCAACTATTTCACCTCACTTCCTCTTCTGCTCCAGTTCCTGTGCAATACAATGAAACCATGGTTCACAGGCCATTACAGCATGCTTGCAGAAGCAAAGTTTGTTTTAAGAGAGAACAGAGTATAGCTAAGATCTGTACTCACTGCTAAAGGTTTTTAACACATTTCTTCTTCTCTTTCAAAACCTCAGGGAGACTCATCATTTGTAGTGATGACAAACTATATCATAACTGAAGGTCAATCAATGGGAAACTGTCCAGAGGTATGTGAAAAAGGCCCTTTTTGTGTTCCTTTCTCTCTCTCATTCCTTCCTCTTTCCGCTTTCCTCCATTTCGCTTTACTTATGCACTTCCATATATCGTAAAACGAGCGGAAATTGTATCTCATACCAAGACTTTTTCTGTAATTGGGTAATTGTGCAAAAGTTGTATAGCGGAAAAGGGCTCTTTTAAAAACCTAATGGCCCAAAGAGAAGTGCGTGTAGGATCCATATTTGTAACACTAAAAGCAAGATGTTTCTTTCACGTTCCCAGGTTGTTTTCCTCTCTTCTTCTTCATGTCCTCCTTTCGTACTTGTATACACAGACTGACCCCAGTATCTTGTTTATAACAGCTCCCGGGCAAGCACAACTGCAATACAGACGCAGACTGTGAAGGAGGGAGTTTCAAACGTACGGGAAACGGTAAATCCTGACAGGCTGAGAGTGTGTGACCTCAGCGGTCCTCACTGAGTCTGTTGTCTGTTGCCAACTCAAATCACTCCAGATTTTTTTGTGCTTCTTGTTATGTAATTATGCTTTGCCAGAGCTGAAAACCCTTCTGAAACTCACTGAAGCCATTTATTGTACTTACTGGTGATGCAGCGAGTGAGGTGGGGGATCGTGTCAGGTTATGGAGCAGTGTATTTGCAAAATGGGCTGTAGCTCCTTGAGAACTGTGACAGGACAGGCTCACGCAACAAAATCTATATAAATACACCAGATATGACTCATCGCTGCTTTGGTAAACGTTTACACATAATTCATGAATTGCATTTGCCCGGCACTGAGAAGAAAAAACAGAAAGAAACAGATTCATATCAACAAACCAGGCCTTAGCAACCAAACATTTGGTGTGTGTATTTGTAGTACGGCTTGTCGTTCACTAAAGTAAGCAACTGAAACTCTGCCTTAAGGAAACAGACATACATGCATGTATATATAAGCATGCACGACAACCGCATGCACGTCAGCTAATATAAACTGTAACCACACAAAGACACTGAAAAGAAATAACCCCTCAGATATGAGCTCTTTTAATGTGTCCAAATGTATACCATGTTGCTGGCTGGTTCTAAGAAGAGTTATATAAATGTATTCTCCTTCATCTGTCCCAGAGTTAAATTCTGAGCCTTTCAAGTCCTCGGCGCCCCACGTCGCCTTCAATCAGACCGAAGCTTTAGATCTGTCTGTTTCAGATTAGTCACATGCACCTTGAGGTGCCTGTGTCAGAGCCAGCATTCAGCCTCTATGCTTAAAAACAAGTAAGCACGTGGGACTGTCCTATTGCCAAACAGGCTGATGGGTTCCAGTGATAGGTGATAGGTCAGAGACAAGAGCCGAGTAGGCCGAAACGCCTGCTGGAGAACTGTCTGCAAACTCATCAAATGCACGATGAGAGAGACTGATAGCAGTGAAGCTGTATGCACATAGGGAAATGATAACATTAGGATTAAGGCAAGATAAAAGAAATAGCTAGTTCAGCGTTTGCTTTGCTGGACTTTTATATCATGCATGCTGCTGTTGATGCTAATTCAAGATAAAAGTGGAGGCAAGAAAGTGTTTAAAATTGCTTTAATGTTAAAACCCACATTCCTTGCCTTGACTTTTTTCCCCCCACCCACTGCTGCTCAAAATAAGTGTTTCACCGTTGCATAATCAAGTTTTGCTTCTAACGATTACTTCTTGTTTGTTTGTGTATCAAGGAGAAATGACTGGAGTCTGCGTGAATTGGACTAAGACCTGCGAAGTGTTGGCCTGGTGCCCAGTAGAAGACGATCGCAAAGTACCAGAGTATGCGGACAAACTGAATTATTCATATTGTGATTTGCAACGATTCTGCGACACCTTTTAGATTACACAATCATCTGTAGAACAAAATGTGCTCACCACATTTTTATAACTGTTCTTGTTTCTGTTTCAGTCCTCCTCTGTTGTTGTCTGCAGAGAACTACACTCTGTTCATCAAAAATTCTGTAACTTTCCCCTTATTTGGCGTCTCAAGGTGATTATTCATGTAGCTATACATTTGGCTCAGAAGATGTGATGAGTGTGAAAAAAGTCAAATAACTGTGGTACAGATACAAGAGCTCTGGCATAATTATTGTAACTTTATAAAACAGTCATAGAGTTGTGGACAGAAATTTCTTCTTTTAACTATTACATTTTCAGCTTCCAAATCAAACCATAAAGTTTAATCACTAATTTTGGAAAAAGTACAGAAAATGTCAATTATTTCAGCCCTTATTCCTTTTAGTCAAACATATATTTTGAGGTCATAGTTTTTTTTCGGTCCATTTTATAATGTTGGGTTTCATTTTCAGGAGCAACCTAGTGGAGGACATAGATTCTGACTACATTAGCAGTTGCCTTTATCATCCAGAGAACGCTCCCCTGTGCCCTATATTCAAACTGGGAGACATTATTAAACTTTCTGGCTTCAACTTTCAAACAATAGCTAAAGTGGTAAGTTAGAATTCCTGCTTCTGTCTGAAATTCTTGTCCTTTTTTAATGTTTTGCTTCTCTTCTTCTCTTGTTGTGATGAAGACCACGTTTGTGTCCTGACAGGGAGGAGCCATCGGAATTGTAGTTGACTGGACGTGTAACTTTGATGTGGCTGTAAAACACTGTAAACCACAGTACACCTTTCACGGACTATATGGAAGCAAAGAAGGCGCTTCAGTGGGCTACAATTTTAGGTGTGTGAAAAATGTATATAAAACATACAGAGAAAGAGAGAGCAAGAGATTCCATTTGTTCCCTTTTTTTTATTAGTTTGTGGCTATAAAACCTCTGAAGCACATACATTATATTTTATTTTTAGCTTGCAGCACTTTGTGCTTTTAAGGTCTTATGGGTTGTTTTTTTTTTACATTTTGGTTTATGCATATATATATTAATAAGCTTTACAAATAATTTTAGGTATCTGTGCTGTTCCACTTCCATTTGCTAAGCTCTAGCTAACTTCATGATAACAACTGATTTGCTCTTCTCATCTAACTTTTGAAACTGTTTACAACATCCTACATATTGGCTTGTTGTTTGAAACAATTCAGTTCTTTAATTTCTGCTTTCTCGTGGACAACAGACACATGCATGCTCTTGTGGAGTGCTCAGTTATTCATTTTTAATCTGCGTACACTGGCTGATAAAAAAAAGACAATGTTAATGGAGAAATCTTAATGTTGGCATTCTGCCACCAAGATCAGTGATTACTATTATTGTTCACTTTATTTTCCATGGAATGGGCTTCACTCACTATTTGCTCCTAATATTGCTTTGCTTCAGGTCTGCTGAGCCTGCCAAGTCAACTGCCTGAAGTTTATGATGTTTACTCAGTAAAACAGCTTTGACTAGTCTCAGATTGCCTTTTCTTGTTGTTTCTTCACAACTAGCATTTTTGGTAGCAACGGCTGGCTTTTAGGTGTTGCTCGCTCAGTAAATACACAGATAACCTTTAGAAGAAAATTATTTGGGAAGTGTTCGCCAAATGCTTTTGAAACATACATTTCATAACATATGTTTAGTAACATATTGTGATTATGTCTGTCTGTAGGTTTGCAAGGCATTATATGGAGGACAAAGTTCAGAAAAGAACACTTCTAAAAGTGTTTGGCATCAGGTTTGACATCATCGTCCAGTCACTTGTGAGTAATACGTTTGTTTATGCTAAATATGCCTTTCTCACTTGAAGAATAATCAAAAGGAGTTTGGTATCACTCTGCTCTTCACAGGCACGGAAATTTGATATCATCCCTACCCTCACAGCAATAGGCTCTGGAGTGGGAATTTTTGGAGTGGTATGTTGAAAGCTGAAATATATCTGCAATATTTAATTACATACTGTCTATGGAATACACTACTGTGCAAAAGTCAGCCCGCATTTATTATACTTTGCATCTTAGGAACCAGGCTCTGTTGTAAGTTTTATAGTGGTTTTGAGCAATAGTTC
The DNA here is from genome assembly GCA_015106755.1 of Etia nguti. Classification (NCBI taxonomy): domain Eukaryota; kingdom Metazoa; phylum Chordata; class Actinopteri; order Cichliformes; family Cichlidae; genus Etia; species Etia nguti. Next base: position 11,371 of record VUQG01024225.1, on the reverse strand, counting down.
TCCAGGTTTTCTGAAGGCTTCTTTGGACATTAACACTGATTTAGGAATTACTCAAGCATAAAAAAGGCACTTAATTTCAGGGATTGTGTCCAAACATACCACGGTTAAATATGGTGGAAGCTATGTCATGGTTTCAGCCGGTGGTGTTGGAGATCTTGTCAAAACTGATGAACTGATAAACGCGTACAAAAATCTGATTTTGATCCACCGTGCAATACTATGTGGAGTGTTCTGATTGGTGACAGCTTCATTTTTCAGCATGACAATGATCCCATGATCCCAAACACACAATGCAGTAAAGGCATACCTGGATAGACAAACACAAATGGTGCACAGGGATTGGCCTCCCCAGAGCCCGGAGCTCAACATTACTGAAGATGGGTGGGATCATCTTGACAGAACAGAACAAACGCTAACATCCAAAGAAGAGCTTTGGTTGTCCTTTAAAACGTCTGGAGAACTATTCCTGAAGACTACTTAAAGAAATGACAAGAAAGCTCACCTAAGAGAGTTCAGGCTGTGTTGAAGAATAAAGACTTTCAAGCTTGTTTCAATTGAACAAACTGTATGTTTGAACACATTTCCAATGTGCCTAGTGTTACAGACCAAGCAGGCCTTTTATGTATGTGTGGTATTTTTTCTTCCCTGAACGCAGTTGCCATCAATTTTCCCCTGAGGTGCCAGCAATCAGCCACCCAACACTGTAAAAGCTGTTTCAGTGGCTCCGTTAGTTTGGCTTGACTGATATTAGTGGTGGTTTGCACCTACTAGTAAGTAGCTAGTGTCTGAGGCCTATGTGTTAGTTTACACATTTGCGTGGCAAGGTTGCTGGTTTCGTTTTAGCCCAGGCTTGGCCAACTCCAGGCCTCAAGGGCCGGCGTCCTGCAGGTTTTAGATGTGTCCTTGATCTAACACAGCTGATTTATATGGCTACATTACCTCCTCAACATGTCTTGAAGTTCTCCAGAGGTGTGGTAATGAACTAATCATTTGATTCAGGTGTGTTGACCCCTTGAGGCCTGGAGTTCCCCACCCATGCCCTATATGGTTGTGTTGGAAAGGGCGTCTTTGAACACACGGAGCTACTTGCTGTGATGGCTTCTTGTGACAAAGGAGGAGCTAAAAGTAGCTCTAGTGAGTGGCTAGTGTCTGCTGGCTGCAGAAGCGTTCTTGTTTTTAATGTAGGTAATGACAAAGATTTAAAATAATTGGTGGTTTGAGACTTTTGCACAGTATTGAAATCCCACAGGAAATGATGCAATTGTTTTTTTTCCTCCTCCCTCTTTTTAGGCAACTGTAGTATGTGACTTGGTGCTGCTCTATTTGCTACCGAAAAGAGAATTTTACAAGAACATGAAATTCAAATACACAGACACACAAGTACAGGTAAGACCTCTTCAAAAATGAGTCTGTACTCTCTTTGAACACAAGAGGGCAGCAGAGAGGTGTTCAACAAAACTATCACAGACACAGCAGAGAATATTGATCAGCAGAAGGAATTTGAGATGTATTTTTCTTTTCTTCACCACGTCCACACCAGCTATAAATTTCACACAGAAGCTGTAACCTTCAGTTACCATCAGATTATTGCTATGTTTATTCCCAGAACATCTATGTCCACCAAGTCTATGATTAGTACAGAACAGCCAGTTATCTGATGGAAGATGAAATCTGTGTCAGTCCCACCCAGACTGCTTTCCTCTTTAACTGAAACAGGCAGACCGTTTTTCTATTTTACAGCAGGACAGTGAGTCTGTTGGTGTAGACACAAACGTCTATTACACCCTTGAAGCAAATACAAAACAAGCTCAAGACAAAGACCAGTCCAAAGTGAGTAGGAGGTAGTCTGTGTAGTAGAGCAGATTCTTTTATTTTAAGCCTAATAATGCCATTATCATGATGAGGAGCGTGGTTTTGCACATTATCTTCGGTCTAAATGGCTCCTATCCTGTGACTTTGGCTTCTGTTCTACAGGATCCTGATTCAGAGGCAGGTAGCACAGAGACTGATGTATCTAAAGTAAGGGATCGTCATGTTTTTCCAAAACAATAACTCCCATGAGTGTTACTTGTTTTAATGACTGATGTTTTTTTCATTTGCTGTTCTTGTGCAGAAGTGACCTGGGAGCAAACGAGACAAAAGGCCATGCTACTTTTAAAAGTGTGATGCACTGGAACCCTGCCATAGATCCTTCAAGAAAACACAGACACACACTAACTGGACTTGTGAGACAGAAAGGAGCACAGTGAAATGGAATCATTTTATTCCCTTTATTTCTTTTTGATCACCAGCAGCAGCATCTTCCACCAACAACATCCACCCACTCAGTCACCCTGAGAAACTGTGACTCTTGCTATTGTATGTAGAGTCAGAGATGGCCAAGCTCAGCTGTGTGTGTACTTTTTTTTGGGTGTTACTCGGTTTGCTTTTCTTCATACTTTGGGTGTTGTCTCCACCTGTTTTAACTGTCCCCATCTGACTGTTTGTAATTCTGTGTGTACAAAAGCTTTTACCTCAGTCGCCGTCGTTGTAAAAGCAAGATATAGACACGCAGCATATGGACGGATGAGCTGCTGTCAGTGAGTCATCCCTCGTGTGCACCTTGTGATCAGCTGTTGAGTCAATAAAAAGATGTACAGTAACATTCATGCTGTTTTTCTTTCGTTTTTTTGCTTTGGTCGAACAAAAACTGAGAAAAATGTTGAAATGATTCAGATTTCTTTTTTATTGTCTGAGTATGTGTACAAAAAGCATGCAAAAAATAGCTCATTTATATATATTGGTACATATTTACATTGTAACTACATTCCATATGGATGTGCCATGCTTCTGTTTTAGTGAGTACATTCAGAGAAATGCACAAGACGACACGAGACAATCCCAGAAACTGGACGGCGGATGCCTTTGATACACCTTCAGCGCACGCACACAGACCAGGAGTCACATAGGATAGACAGTAGTGATCAGAGAGTCCCTGATTTCATATTATGTACAGACTCTCCCCATAATCTCCCTCCTTTGGATCTAATTATGACCTGAAATCACAATTAAATTAGTCATGCCACTCACTTCCACTTCCTCTGATTTTTCTTCTTTGTGTCACTGCAGTAACCAGGAGCAATCCACAGGAGAATCGCCTGGCTAAAACCTATACACTCTAATTATGCAGGGTTTCAAAGTTCACCCACAGGTGATCATTGATTTATGGCCATTTAAATCATTCAAGGGTTTTGAAGCAAACAATGGGAAATGGTAAAGAAAAAACATCTAAAAGGAAGGAAATCTCTGGAGAGAGAAATAGGCCTGTATGAACAAACTGACATATTTTGGGATTAAGGAATTGGGAGAAAAATATATGCTGGAGTTCAGGATTTATACTGTGAGAGGTTGTATAAATGGCCACACAGTAAAATCCGATGGTTTGGATATTGTTGATACAGTGATATTTTTTGGTTCTTCAAGTGAAGTTAGTGATCAGTGAGAAGGTCCTGAGCGCACACCTGCCTCCTATAATAAGGTTTTACAGTATTTCAATATTTTGCATGTTGTCAGTAGTAAAATTAGACAACAATCAAAATTCTCTTCTAATATGGATTTTCTTCATGCATGCCGACAGCAGTGAGAAATGCATCAACAAGCACAGCACATAAGGTGTTTCACAGGTGAACCACACATAAACTGTACAGTGTTTAATGGCTGCCAGTAGTGTTAAAAGTACTCACAATAATGACATTATACATATTTAAGTGGAAAAGTGCAAATATTTGAATGTCAGCAGTGTTTGAGTTTACAGTTGAATAACTAACTAAACAAAAACACACAAGCTTAAAGGTCGAGGGGCCCGAGCGTGGCGACGGCACGGGGTGAGCCGACGACTGTAAAGACAACAATAAAGTACCTTTGACCCCAACAAACCTCCAACAAAATGGCAACACCCAGAATAAAAATGAGATAATGAGAAGGATGAGAGTTTAAACAGGTAACATCAAATATAACACATCACGTGACACTTTTTGGCTTCAAGTTGCCTTCGTTAAAGGTTACTGTGCAGCGCACATCAGCGCTGCTTTCATTTAGACCTTTAACTGAATGTGAAAATAACGAGACGGAAAAGTTTTAAACTCCCAAGTACCCATAAGATAATAAAGTTTATTACTAACGTCCCAGCAGTTACAACTTTATGTCCCCGTGGACATAAACCACTAAACACACTGGCTCAACAACACTGCGTGAAATGCTTTCCTGTACCAATCCCTGTCTGTCCTCTGTGCCTCGGTTAGCATCCTTCACTGGAGGATACTGAGGAAATGTAAAAGAACTGCACTCAGTGTTTCTCATCAGCCAAGCAGGGGACAACTCTGAAGAGGATGGGGAAGTGTTGTTGACAGCCTGGGCCCAATCACGACATTAAAATGATCCTTTTCGAGTGATCAGAGCACTCACCCAGCTGAACGTGCTTTCCTCTCATAGGGGCAATACACCAGGAGAACCAAAGAAGTGTATCTGGGACCGAGAAGATCATTTCTTGTGTCTTTAAACCAAGCACATTTAGATGAAATGGACATGTTTCTTTCTTTTATCCACGATGCCTACATTTGTAAGCTCCGGGGGTTACCATGTACACAAGTGATTAACTTAGCCATCTTCAGCATCTACTCTTGGAACTTTCACAGGTTATCCAGAAAAACTAGTTAGCGTCTATATGAAATGCACTGGTGGGAGCAATTGTGGAGGTTAACTGATACATTTCAGTTTTGGAAATGACACAATCTTCCCCAGTAGACCCCATCCTTGATGTATAACCACCCTACACCAACTAATAACATTTAAAAATATATATATATAAAAAAATACCACAACTCTTTCAAAGATTAACAAATGGCAAATCACAAGAACACAAGAGTCAAACTGCAAATTCAACGTTTATGTTAAAGACAACTGAAGGACAGCCATGGCTTATATTTTTGTTATTCACTTCCACTTCACTTGTTTAAGCAGATGCCAGCTTTTACAAGAAACAGTAACAATGATGTTGCAGTGGCCAGCGTGTGCATTTATCTTATATTTGTTGCTCTTTATCCAAAGTCAGCTGCCTTCCTAAAGCTGTTCTGGCTGAATTTTCTGGTCTTTCCCACAGAGTTGCATGGCTTTATATGGGAACAGGCTGACTGGTCAGTTGCAATGACAGTTCTACATGGTCCACTAGGTCCTAGATCGACCTAATGGGGAAACTATCACTAAATGTCTCTGACACTTGATGATTGTCATGAAACTCTGAAGTATAGTTTCCTTTTTTTTCCTCTTTTGTGAATGCATGCACCTCAACATAGGTGATAGGGGGAAAAACTGTGGGTTGTTTAAAAAAAAAAAAAAGGCAAGTTTTTCCTGAGTGAAAAGATACATGCATAATTTCACATTAAAATGATTTGGGTACAGTCGCTTCTCCTTAATATAATAATGTACAACGTGATTCAATTTCTTCTACAAGAGCACTCAGTGATTAATTTGTCCACAGATTATTTATGCTTTAAAATCAGTTCTGCATCCAAGAATTTTTTTAAATAATAATAATAATAATATAAATAAATTATAAATTGGAACAGTACTTATATACAGTATACAGAATAACATCATTTTTTCCACTATGTTCCTTCTCACCATCCAAAAATAATTTTGGCCATCCCATTGCAAATGCTTTACACATTGCATCCAATCCAACAGTAGAGCATCAAAAAATAAGAACCGAAATCACCAGACTGACCACAGATAACACATTAGGAGAAGAAGCGTGAAAGACACTAACAAATTTACACATCACATAGCCTACAGTCACCCCTGCGATCACTCTCAGGCAGTCGGCTTTCTTTCTGCTCCTATCAGAAAAGTTCAGTCGATCGAGGCCTCTGAAGGCAGCACAGGAAGGACTCTGACCTTTATTATCCTGCTTCGAAATAAAGGTTGGCACAGATATGCTTAAAGGGTCTTCACAATAACACAGTAGATACCACAAGACATCTATGTACAATATTACAATGACTGATCACCGACCAGTAATAAAAGCCTTGTAGTTCACTTAAGAGACAATACAGTGTCATTTACATGCTGAAGTCTGTAATTAGTACCGAAAGGCCTTTTTTTTTCCTCCTGTGAGGCGGCTGCAGACAGGCTGATGATGTGGTCTAAATATTCGCCATGCATAATGGGAAAAATTAGTCTGTCTTTGCCTATAATACAGTTTAAGGCCCACTGTCATTAATGATCTTGCCTTTTGCCACAACAGTAAAATAAACCGGTGATGAGCCACAGAACTGCCAGTGTTCCTCTCATCGGCTTGCTGATGCCGGAGTGCAGTTGAGATGAGAAAGACGGAGGATAATACCCAGAAGCTCCACAGCGCAGAACCAAGCGTGGATGTCAGATGACAAACCTCTCCCCAGCCAAACAAAACAACCTTAAGTTTTCACGCTTCAGGTGCACAGAATGATACGTTTGCACTGTGTGACCACTTTGAGGAAAAGGTGTGAATGAAGGCGTAAGCACACAGTGGATATAAAGCAGATGCTATTTAAGATGAAGCTCCGTACGCAGGAGTGTCATTAGGACTCAAGAGGAGGGCTCATCTTCATGCAGGTCCTCCAGCTCTCCTTCTCTGGGTCCATCTCCCGTACTAGCCTTTCTAAAAAAAAAAAGAAAAGAAAAACCACACACACACACACACACACACACACACACACACACACACACACACACACACACAGAAGAGAGAGAAAGAGACAAAGAAGGGTCAGCAGCTCTTATAAATCATTAGAAGTTGGACAGCAGCAGAGGGAGAATTATCTAAATGGTGACACTACTGAGCGTGGTAATTAGAGAAGATCTGATTGTTATTAATGCATGATGAATATTAAAAACACAGAATGCTTTATGGATGTAAGACAGCTTTTAAATGACGGCAGCAGGGACATGACAGCTGGGGAAAGGCTGCTCTCCCATCACATCTCATGATGTGGATAAGCAGGAGTTTAGGGATCTAAAATGATGATGGGCGCAGCGGCTGGCGGATGTGGGACAGACAGAGGCCGAACTGCTTCGCACAAAGTGTTACCTGAGTGAGGGCTGAAGTTTAAAAGAGGGCCGGAAGGGCCACGAGTCCCTGCAGCAAAGTGAGAGAGAAGATGGAGAAGTCACATATCAGAGGACAAAGAAACGCAGGCCCGTGGGAGGTAACCCACCTTCCCACCATGAAGGTTCCAGCTGCACTTTTATCGTATTTAAAAAATGATCAAATACTTCAGAGTTTAACTTCCATTTGTATCATAGCAGTGCAAAGTAAATGTTAAAAATACGAGAAGATGTTAAACACATTTTTTAAAGGCCTCCCTCTGGCTGAACGTGAAAACCACACTCTTCTGACACAGGATGGGGATTATGCACGCTCCAGGTTGCTGCGGATAACCAGAGCAAAAGGACTTTTGTCTGCAGCTGCAGTTCAACACAGCAGCAGCTGAATGATACTGAGAACTGTCAATACAATGACCCAGCCAGCAAGCCACCTGAAAGAAAAACATGAGCCACAAAAGGCTGGGGATAGCTGGTTGACAGCAACAGAACTTTCAAAATAAAGCGAGGGGACTTTCCACTCAAACTGGTTGTTGATGAACTGTTTTTTTCCCCTGGATGGATGAAAGGATGAAAAAAAGGGGTAAATTTGTCTCCAAATATACTTGGGTGGGTGGTACTATACTTTGGTGGCCTGCATGGGAAATGGGAAACACTGGTGTTAATTGTGCATTCAATTTCAAACATGCAGCCCAGAAATTTTCAAGTTAAATTCCAAGCCTGATAAAACTGCAGCTTAGCAAGAAACACTACATCTTTGCTAAGTCACCAGAGCTTCCCTGGATACAGTCACCACAGGCACAAGAAGCTGCCACCTGTGATGTTTAATCAAAATAGGAGATATAATATCTGCTACGTAATTTTTCCCCCCCCCATAAATCTTGGTGAAAAAAATGTTTGAAAAAAAGGGGCTGGGACTGGCAGCATCTGTCTCTCAATGTGCAATCACATTACCCATTAACATTTAATTGCTTCCCCTCATCAAAAGGATAATAATATCCCCGCCAGCTCGGCTCCAGTTGGATTTTGACAGAGAAAATCAAGGCTCTCTGAGCTTTCCAGTGGTTTTTGGTTATGTGTCCATATGTTTATATTAATAATATCTCACTATGAAACCTTCACATAAAGCAGCTTCTGGAAGGCATCTGTACTTACTCAGAATTGTATTCATTAGTTTATGATAGCCAAATATAATACTGAGCCTCAGTTTGATTTTCATTGTGCAGCAGGGGGCAGTATTATTCAAACATCCCTACATCCATATGCTGTGAAAACACCTTCACCTTAGAGAGTGGTTCTCCGACAGCCTAGCGTGTAACGGTGGAAACCATCGCCTAGACAGAGAACAAATCATCTAATAAACCCCTCACAATGTGAGATTAGATTCTGCTTTGTTTTTGCCCAACAGTAGTCCATGTTCATGACAAAGTCTGCTTGACATCAGAATATAGTCCCAAGGGTGCCCGCAATAGATGCGCCAATTTGTCATTGGGTGTACAAGTTGAAAATTGCACAATGGGGATGGGATGAGCTGATTGACCATTAACACCTGTGATACTTTGAATCCATGTTACTGACAAATCAAGGTCAGCCTGAGGCACTAGCTAATTCTGCGTCACTCTGAGTCCTTCAAGTCTTGAGAGCTAAAAGCAACACACAAAGAAACACTTATACAAGCTGTAAGCTCCAGTGCATACAATGAAAGAATGAATTATAATGCTATGGCAACACAAGGAAGCAGCTGCTGCAAAAAATGAGTGCTATTTAACCTGATACGGAAGAAAAAGGAGACAGGTGTGGAGAAAAGATCTATGTTAGAATCTCAGGCAAAAAGATTGCACTTGTGTGGCTTTGTCTTCAAAGACAAGATAAGCAAGTACTGAGTAAACAAGAGAGATGCAGACAGGCTGACGTCAGGAAGCTGAACTCTTACATGAGCAGACTACCAGGTGCGGACATGGACCTCTCCTCTCGCCGGCTTGGGCACTCAAAAGGGTTACTGAAGGAGCGCTTTCTCAGCATGGCCTTTACCAAGATCTGAAACGAACACAAACACGGAATGGCTAACAAAATTTGCAATCTTGAGTATTACATGAGACTGGATGTAGAGTGTGCCGTCGAGTATTTTGATGGCAAGCAATGACAACTTCATAAATGATACTGTTACAGATATTTAGGGGGATACACTGTTCTTAATATGTGGAGCAGACAAATGGTTACAGTATTACTCTAATATTGTTACTGATGTTGTGGGGATGTATCAGGTGCTCTTCATTTTTCAATATGCTTAAGAGCTAATAGACCCAATCTGCTCAATTCAATTCAATTTTATTTATATAGCGCCAAATCACAACAACAGTCGCCTCAAGGCGCTTTATATTGTAAGGTAGACCCTACAATAATACATAATACATACATACATTCAGAGAAAAAACCCAACAATCATATGACCTCCTATGAGCAAGCACTTTAGTGACAGTGGGAATGAAAAACCCCCTTTTAACAGGAAGAAACCTCCGGCAGAACCAGGCTCAGGGAGGGGCAGCCATCTGCCGCGACCGGTTGGGGTGAGAGAAGGAAAACAGGATGAAAAACATGCTGTGAAAGAAAAGACATGCTGTGGAAGAGAGCCAGAGATTAATAACAAGTGTGATTCAATGCAGAGAGGTCTATTAACACAAAGTGAGTGAGAAAGGTGACCGAAAAGGAAAAACTCAATGCATCATGGGAATCCCCCAGCAGCCTACACCTACTGCAGCATAACTAAGGGTGGATTCACGGTCACCTGGTCCAGCCCTAACTATATGCTTTAGCAAAAAGGAAAATTTTAAGCCTAATCTTAAAAGTAGAGAGAGTGTCTGTCTCCTGAATTCAAACTGGAAGCTG
>VUQG01024221.1:17282-35753 GCA_015106755.1 Etia nguti | reverse complement strand
AAATGGTAAATGGCCTGTATTGGTATAGCGCTTTACTTAGTCCCTAAGGACCCCAAAGCACTTTACACTACATTCAGTCATTCACCCATTCACACACACAACCCAATATGAATTGCAATGTTTTCCTTTTATATTTCATAACCAATGAAGCATCTACATCATTTTGTTTAGTAAAAAAAGCTAATAGCTAAAGTCCTGTGAATGCCTTCTAACTGCACAAAAATATTATGCATCATTGATTTCAATATATTGATTTTTGTATCTTGCTACTAGCTAGGCCTAAGTCCAGTTTTCAGAGTTTCAGGAAGACCAACTCGAACAAGGAAGAAGAAGAAGAGTTCAGTTCTGCCAGCTGTCTTTCTTGGGGCTTCTTTGTGAATGAGAGTTCATCCCACAAACATCTTGTTCTTTGTGCTACCTGTATAAATCCCCAGTCTCTGTGATGCCCAGTGTTAAAACAAAGAGTAAGGATTTGTTATTTTACTAGTTTTCGGTTATTTTTATGGATACCAGACGACCACATTTAGCACATAATTATAGAAAGTAAATCTCCAAAAGTTGATTCTGTTCATCTGGACGTAGCGTTTTCAGTGGGAGAAACGTTTTGTCACTCATCAAAGTGACTTCTTCAGTCTCAGCTGACTGCAGGTTTCCCCAATCTTATAAACAGTACATTTGCATATTGACTGAAACTAGCACCACTGAAGGAACAATGGGCTGGGAGGTCAGTTCCTTCATCATAATTATGCAAATTCTCATGACCATTGATCAACAACCACTGATCAAAGCCCATTGATCAATGGCCATGAGTACCATGGCCATGAGTACCATTCACAGAGAGTTGGGGAATGGCTGCAATCACAGCATTGTAAGATGGCGAAAGGTGTACTCTTAGGACCCCTCCTCGATTCAGAGATGGTCTTTCCCTTTTCACGTAAATGGCCTCCTTGACTCCTCACTCAAACCAGCGTTCCTCGCTGTCCAGGATGTCTACATCTTCATCATTGAAAGAGTGTCCACTGGCCTGTAGGTGTAAATAGACTGCGGAGTCCTGGCCTGACGAAGCAGCTCTTCTGTGTTGTGCCATCCACTTCGCCAGAGGTTATTTGGTTTCCCCGATGGATAAATCCTGGCAATCCTCCTGTCGCTTAACAGCGTACACTATGTTACTCTGCGTCGGGGAACCCGATCCTTGGGGTGGGCCAATTTTTGGTGCAAAGTGTTTTGGGGTTTAAAAGCCACAGAGACACTGTGTTTAGAAAAAATGCATCTCAACCGTTCCGATGCTCCTGACACATACAGGATCACTAGAGGTTTTCGCCTAGGCAGTGGTTGTCCTTCTCTCCTGGATCAGCTGGAGCTTTGTTTAGGCACCTTCCCAGCTTTGACAAAAGTCCAGCTGGGATAACCACATTTACTCAGGGCCTTCTTGATGTGATGTTGATGTGATGTTCTTCTGCTTCCCTGGCCACCATCCCAACAGACACAGTGGCCAGGGAAGCAGAAGAACATCACATCAACATCACATCAAGAAGGCCCTGAGTTGAGATGAACAGAATCAACTTATGGAGATTTACTTACCTGGATGATTGAGCATGCATCAAGATATAGAAAGTCAAAAAAAATCACCCTGTGTAAGTATGGAAAAAACTACTAAAATTGAACAACTGCACTTTGTGCCTCTTATTATTCAAACTTTTGTAAGGAGTCTGCTTAAGTTGCTTCAGAGGTCAAAGGTCAGTGCCGTTGGCTTCATGGTCTCCCAACTCTTCCTTCTTGCTCGTCTCCATTCAGTGGTTGCCAGGCTCACATAACATATAAAACTTGTGTTATTTGATCCCTTCAAACACTATTATTTTAAGGAAAGTTATTTTCCAAAATATGTTTGCTATTCATCCCTGACAGCACTTTTTTTTACCGTTTGTTTTGTCTGCTATGATTGTTTTTTTTGTTTGTTTTTTTTACACTGTTAAAAGTAAGGACAGCCTCACTTCAGAGAGAAATGAAAAAAAAAAAGAGAAGAAAAAAAAAAGGGAAAAAAAAATAAAAATAAAATAAAAAAAAAAAAGAAAACAAAACAAGGAACAGTCAAAAAAGAGCCAATGTAAGGAGAAAGGAAACATGAGAAAGAAATAAGACCGAGAGGGAAAAAAAAGAATTAATGATGCACCGACAGTCTGATTCTGGTGAAATGTTGACATTTAATCTGACAATAACGAGTTCCCACACATTAGCAGAAAAAAAACAGATCCTCATCTAAACAATGTACTAAACAGCTGTGTCCCCACAAAATGAGTAAACACACACACACACACACACACACACACACACACACACACACTATATGGCTATTTCTATGAGGACATTAATGAATGCACTCCCAGGCCCCTAACCCTAAGCCAGACTTAGTTCTGATCTGAACCCTAGAACAGCTCTATGAAGGTCTGTCACAAAATGAAGACCAGAAGAAATTCCCTGACTTCATTCCCAGCTAAAACCCAGACTGTACCTCACAAAGATAACCTTAAGACTAAAGCATGCAAGATGACCAAAGCTTCAAACAGATATTGGTTAACATAAGAGATGAATTACATGTTTAAAATAACAGAATTTCAGTAAAACCTACTACTGACCTCAGCAGGGACATTCTCCCATTTAGGTCCATTAAATTTCCGTATACTCAAACACTTTATGAAATACAATAAGAAAACATGGCTGCAGCATTAAATTTCTCACACAAGGACTGGGACAGAGGGAATCATTGCAATTTCATTTGTAGAACACAACACACAGATACAACATTAATACACATGAATATATATTGCATAAAGTTCTTTTTATGTCAAGTATTACTACAGTTGTGATTCTACCAAGGGTAGGAGAAATGGCTTTTTAGGTATAATCATCATCTGCATCAGTAAGCCAAGAGGATTTGTTTGATGCAAAGATTTATAATAATGTTAACATGAGGAATGTTTCCAAACAGGGTTTTGCAGACACGTTGCATACATGTATTCTGACACGTCCCATCAGACAGACAGAATAGTAGTAACCAATGGGTCATGGTCCAGCCTGTGTGCTGTATTTAAGCATTTAATACTACATGTGGCGGGGGGGGGGAAATGCAGGAGAAATAAAGAAAAAGACAAGAAAAAGAAAACAAGAGACAGAGAAAGAAGAATTAAAGTAATAAGAAATGATGTGTGTGTGGGGGGGGGCTGTTAAAGCCAAGAAGGAAAGAAAAATTAAAGAAAAAGGGATCGGAATGAATAAAAAATTAAAAATGGAGAGAAACATGGAAAAATTTGGAAGAAAAAAGAAAGTAAATAAAGCAAAAATAAGTGAAAAATAAAAAAGAAGAAAAGGGTAAAGGGCAAAGTAAAAAGTGAAAAGAAATAAGGAAGTAGTAAAAAGAAAACAATGAAAAAGTAGGAAAAGTGAATTTCTTGGTGGGCCTATTTTAGGTCTATTCACTACAACACCTTGTGCTTTTATTTCCAATGTTGTCTAACCTGGAACTCCTTTCTGGTGTAGCAGCTGATTCAAGTTTGGCTACTCTCGACTAATAAAGTAGGCCACAGATGTTAAGCACTACGTTTCAGTGTACAGGGAATTTCTGATTTGGACTACCTGGTATGAGTTTTGCCACCTTTTTGGATCCATTCCATGAGTTTTATAAACATTTCAGTGAAACCAAAGATACATTATTTGATCTTTTCCTCTTGGAAAAATATTGCTGCCACCAAATTGTTCAGGCTCTTATTCATTGCATTTAATGCACTAGCACCATGGCCACTCAAGTAGCGACAACCTATAACCAATATAAAGTAAAATCTTATTTTTTTCTCATTAACACTGTAAGTCAAGATAAGATAAGGTTTAATTTTCTTTTTTTGTCTCAGTCGTGCCTCTGTTTTCTAATCTAAAGACAGGCAGTAGCAAGAAAAGACACCGTGTCCTTCACAATAAACGCTGCATGAAAGTCTTTTAATATTGCTCATACTCGTCTATGTTAATGTAACTATTTTTTTCATACAAAATAAGTTTTGGATTTTGATTGTGACTAACATACGGCATGCACATTCCAGCTGCAACACTTGCTCTCTTTATGTGTTACTACAAGTAATTACTGTTAAATTACGTGAGCTGTTTTGCAGATTAAGTAAGTGCTACTTAAATGTATAACCTTGCAAAACTTTCTACTGTGTGTGTCTGCTTTAGTCAAATAGAGAGACAATGATAACTATTGGTAAATTAGTGGAAACAAAAGGCTGAACCAGAACCAAAGTCTTGTGTAAAAATGCCTCCATAGAACAGACTGGCATGAAAAGGTGTAACCATCAAAGTAGCACAGTTAAAAGTTTGCCACATATAACTCTACACATACATCACAGAAAACTGCCTGTGCTGATGTGATTCTACAGCAAATAATACAGTACAAGCTACAGCATAAGTATGTCTGATTCTTTAAACACCTTTACATTTCTAAAGACTACTGTTAGGTTAAATGTTGATTGACTGCTGCATTCATTTTGGATGAATTTGAAAACATCTACATTTCTTCAGAGTGTTTTAATCTCTTATATTTGAGCTCTCTCGACTGTAGGCAGGGGAAGCTATAGAAATACTGTACTCAATAAAGTGCATCGAAATGGGTAACAGCACAGGAACAAAATGATAACAGCTGCTTTTTACAAACACTGTAAAGATGACTCCCTTTTTGGCCAACTTCCTCTAATGTGACCCTTAAGTTACTGTTTGCACAGTAACAAGTAACAGCATCAAGAAAATACTTAAAGGGAGGTTCAGATACCTGTTTAGTAAACGACACACATCATTTTTCAGTCTTGTGTAAGTAATTACATGAGAATGAGATGATTTAGCTTTAAAGTGCATCATTTTTGCCAAACTCTGAGGAGCAGAGTAGTGTTCGGGACCGCCACCTCATTCAGTTTTATAAAGAGACAGCATTGCTCGTTTGTTTTCGATGCACAGTGGAAGGCTGGCAGAATATCTTCAGTATGGAATCTGGTTTTGGTAATACTGCAGCATGTCGTATGTCTTGCTCCTGTTAAAATGAAGTTAACAAATATTTATCGGAAGCAACAATAGTAAATGAAAAAGGCAGTTATATATTTTTATTATTACCTATGGGTATGTTAATAAAGTTCTTTAATATCCCAAAATGATACTATACAATATTTGACTAATTTTGGCAATGGGCTTATACGTTTTACTTCAGTAACAACTGCAGCACAAATTAAGTAATGCAAGTAATTTGTCACCTGCTACTGAGGAAACAGCTTTGGATGACTTTGATGATGAATGCTGCCGCTTCTTTTTCACTCATTTGTGGATTGAAACGTCCTCTGAAAAAAAGCAAAAGCAAAAACAATCAATGTGAACACATTTTTGGGTGGAAATAACAGTTTCACAGTCCAGTGGCACTGCCCTTTGTTTTGCGTCCTTTTTTGACATCTACAGAATAGCTGTCAAAACACATATTACCAAATATTTATTTCTATACTAGTTTTTATACTGCTCTAGTCTCAGATAAATTGGCAGGATTTTACTGCATGGGAGATTTTTGACATAATATTGACTACATACAACATAACTCACCACAGAAGCAAATCCACTCAGATGTCACACTGTTTAACTTACTTGAGAAGTTTTATGGTTTGTCCTCTGAAACATGGAAGTCCAGTGTCCAGCATAAGGGTCACTAGAGAAACCACTGCATCCATGTATGGGCTGTTTCACCAGAGAAAACACAACATGAAGTTACAATATCTACAACTTTTTCACCACGACTTTCTTCAAAGACGAATCCATGTAGCACAAAAACTAATTGACAGAAACCTTTAAACAACCATGAAAGCCTTTTGGTTTGTACAAAAGTACTGGAGACACTTGTTTGTTGTTTTTTTTTCAGCTTCATACCGTACAGCCAGATATCCTCTGACACACATCTCCATGAACCATTTAAAAGGTGTGGCCTCCATCTTGCCTCCCATGATCATCACCATCTCATCTGTCAGCTTGATGTCTGGCTCCCAGCCCAGGTTACCCCCAGGAGAGCTCTCAAACATGAAGCCAAAATCTGCAAACAAAATACGCCAAACCTTCACCATTACTCTCTAAAATAGATGAAACTACTCTCTGGTGTCGTACAACCTTGTTTTAAAACATTGTGCCCACATTTGAGCAATAATCAATAACAGTTAATAATGATCATAACTAATGAAACAATGATAACTACTGAGATAATAATTATCAAGTGTGTACATTCAAGATGCTTACAGTTTTAAAAAATTCATAAAAATTTTTTTTAAAAAAAGGAAACATCCAGATCAAACCCATGCACCCCACCTATGTGGATGAGGTGGCCCTTGCTGTCCAGCATGATGTTGCCGTTGTGTCTGTCTTTGATTTGCAGCAGGAACAGTAAGAGGCTATAAGCGGCCATACTGCGGATGAAGTTATAACGAGCCTGCAGAAAGGACATACACGTGATAATGAGGTGCAATTATGCCCATTTCCCACCACCTTCAAAAATTTCTCAGATGACAGTCCATGAACGTGTTCCCCAAAGCATTCAGACAAGGATCAAGGATATGCTTTTTTACTTTCATGTCAGGGACTAATTATTAATTTTATACACATCATATCCATTCTCACAAGGAACATCATAAAAGAATAAAGAGTGGCAGGTGTCAGATTTTACTAGTGATTCAGTACAGTTTTAGATAAGCAGGTTAAGTTTGTCTATAAAGAGAAGTGACTGTTAAGAATGCTTCACAAAGAAATTCTTTTTCAGTCAGGTCTTTTGTATGGCTGGTTACACTTGACTATAGTTTGATAATGTCTCATAAGATGGTTCCTGTGTCACATTAAGAGATAAGAGAGTCATACATCCCTGCTGTGACCATACAAACACAGCAGTATGTGCCATTTGTGATTTCTCTCCCTTAAACCACGATGTTTTGTGTTGATAATTGCTTTATGCTCCTATTGGTCCACACATGCTGGTGACTTTTACTGAATTGATCTTTAGCAGTCTTAGCAGACCAAGCTAGCAATAAACACCTTGGTTAAAATGGCAGACAGGAAACCAGCAACCACAACGTGTCCCTGTGATGACTAAATTTCAGATTAAGACACTCATGATACATGTCTGTAGCCATATGGCTATTCCACTTTTACTTTGAAAATACTTTTTTGCAGGCTTTCCTACTAGACTAGCCTGTCATACTAGAACCAACTATGAATCCTTCTGAAGTATTAATAAATCCTTATTATGAAATATACAAAACTGGGGTGAACAGTCCCATATTTTAGGCTCCATACCTTCTGGAAGGCGAGGGTGGATTCATCACCATACTGATTCCGGAAGTAATCGTACATCCCAAAGTCAGTCTGTCTACCGAGCTGGTCCCTGGATTTACAATCTGGGATGCACTCAATCACGCCACACTGAGGAAGAGAAGACGTGATGATATGTGATGTTTAGCAGAATACCCTCCATTATTATCCCAAATCAGCTACAGAAGATTACAGGAAATCCACCGAAATAACTTTGTGGCAGATGCACAAAATGTCAAGTCGACAATTTTCTCTGATGTACATTAGTTTGTAAAACATACACCATGTTTAGGGTCACTTTCCAACATGGTCTGTCTTTCGAACAACGACAAAAAAACAACAACAACAAGGGAAACTGGATATGCCCATTTACAGTATTAAAAAAATAATGTGGAAGTTTACTGGCATTTGTTTTACATTTAAAGTTGATGTTTTATACAAAATTAATGTTTTTTTCATTGTTTTAGAGTACAATTACAAAGTGTGTAATATGACTATACCTTTGTTTTTTTTCTTTCTGTGTATCTGAAAACTGTACTGGTTTACAGTGATGTCAAAACAGGACAGGTATGCACAGCTGGAACAGAGCCAAACTGGCAGCTGCTTTGCATTCTAGCATTATATTTATTTTTACTGAGTAACTAGAAGAGTAGTTCTAGCATGTTCCAGTTTGTCAAGAAGCTGTTGATCTGCACAAACACTGAAACAATAGGGGTATGTAGATGTGGCAGAATGAATTATACATGGTATTTTAAGCTGAAAATAAAAGAAAACATTTTGGGGACAATGCAATTTGAATTAGAGCAACAATGTATTGTATTCCTATAGTGTTCTATTTGGATTGTTGTTGTTTTTTTAATAAATAAAATGATGAAATATCTAATGATAAAACAGTTATGACATTTAAGATCTATAACAAATATTGAAGTAATTAAATTTTTAATACTTAGTACTGAAGTAAATGGGGAAAGGAGATGAAAGCAAAAGAAATAATGGAAAAAAAGAGCTATACCCCTGGTGCAGTAGCCACCACTCTGTAAGGGAAGACAAACAGATCCAGGCCAACCAGCTGGAAGATATTCTTAAAAAGCCCTATGATCTGCAGTGCAAGCATATCCTGGAGAAAGGAGAAAAACACAAAGGGAAATTAGTCCGAGTATGAACTATGAAGTGTCTGATCCGACAATCAAAGAAAAATTACGTACCTGTCTGCAGTCATCTCCCACTTTGAAGATAGCTGCCTGCCAGCAAACCTTCTTTGACCCATCTGGATTCTCCTCTCCATCTTCCAGAGAGTCTGATGGGCAGCGGAGACCCTCCCTCTCTAGTTCACTCACTCCGCAGCGCTTCACCTTGAACTTGGCCAAATAGGGAGCCTTGGCAGCACTGCAAACACAGAAAACACACACTCCCATTAGTTATAGTCATACTTATCATTGAAACTCCTCTATAAAACACAAATAAAGACCCAACATTACCTCTGCATAGGTGTTCCAGACTTGTAATCAATGTCCTGTACTATGGCTTCAGGATTACTAGGCAGGTAACAACCTAGAAAACAGCAAGACAAGATACAAACATAAGACTCAAACTCTGAAAGGACAGAAGGGCTTGAAGCACTATGATTAATTCACAGCTTCTGCCTTTGCAAGCAGACTAACATTTCAGCACTGCTGTGTCTTCGTCAGAGTCAACACAGCAGTGTTGTAACCTTAAATCTGTTTGCAAAATTAAAGGCTGTAAATTAATCACTTTAATCTGTCCTTTCAAAGCTTGGTCTCCTGAGAAGCACATTGTACAGGCAGGAAGAAAAACCTGACCTTATAAGAATACACATTTATTTTACAACACAAAGGGCTTACGCAATGTTTTAATATCACAACACAGGTATGTGTTTGTCTGTATGGACAAAAGAGATTTATTATGGGCCAAGTGGTTGGAAACAGAAAAACAAGTTGATTCTTGTGAAGATATTTTATCAATATAATTTGACACACTGAAAGAATATTATGATGTAAAAGGGACAGTCTGTAAATAAATAGCTCTATGATCCTTATTCTGACCCATGCAACATGACTAAGAGCAAGTAAATACATTTATCCATGTTCATATTGATACTTTTTCTTCTTGTGTGCTCTGTACAAGCTATGTGTTTTACATTATAATGTATTATAATGAATATAGAATACTGGTGGATGCTCCTAATAAACATGACCAAAGTCAGATTTTCTACTCTCTATATGATGTCATTTTGAGTACCCCACCCTGGCTTTGGTTGGTACAATGTGATGTTAAAATATTTAGATTAAAAACTGTGTTTTTACAGATGCTTTTTACTGAAGTTTTCACTTAGCTAATATTTACAGAGTCAAATAGGCACACATATTTACTGCCAGACAGTTCATTACCTGGCTGCACTTTGATATCGGACAGAGCTTTGAGGCAAGCTCTCTTTCTCTCCTCACCCTTTGGAACTGGCCTGGGGAAAAAAACCCAACAACAAACACAGCAGAATTTAAACTTCTCTGTGGTTGTGGCACATACATGACTCTGACAAATAGCAGAATACAAGCAAACAGACTTACTTGATAATAGCAGAAACGTTGGTGATCTTGTTGAAGAAGTCAAACTCCCTCTGGTAGAAATCTTTGGCAGGACCTGACAGAGAACCTGTGATCTCCTCAACCATTTGCTCCAACAGCTCCCCGATGTCAGCTATGCAGAAACATTTAAAAAAAATTTTGAGTACAGCCTACAGTAGTTATGGTAGATAGGACTGATTCTTATATAGCGTTTTTTTACTCAAGAACTCAACGCTCTTTATACAACGTTTCTTATTCACACACACATATTCATACAAGCACTTCTTTCTATGTCTAAGTACTTTCTATATATATTTCACACACATTCACATTTTGAGAAACACAGTAGGAGCAACTCTGTGTCATGCCCAAGGATACTTTAGTATGCAGACTGAAGAACCAACCTTAATAGTGATTAATAGATGACCTGCCCTGCCTCCTGAGCTACAGCCACCCCAAGCTGGTATTTAGCATTGTGGCCAATATCTTGAACAAGTTGGACACAACACATTATTAGTTTGGACTGGTTACATTGCTTATGTGGTTTATGTTGGAAGAGAGCACCAATAGCCTTTGCTTGGCCCTCAAACACATGTTTCAAGGGTTTCATCTGAAGGGTGAATTACCCTTCTGTATGCTTAAATGTCTGATCTCAATAGGAGATCAACTATGGTTTCTCCTTAGTGCAGCAGGGAATGTGGTTGAAGACAATATTGTGGGAGCATTTCTCTGGTTTCCAGAAAGTCGATCGTGCCAGTGGAGATGGTGCACAAATATTCACCACCAGTATCTGTCTGAACGCCCCTCCCACTCTGAGAAAGTCCTGGTCTGCTGTTACTGATGATTGGCATGGGAGGATTGTCAGCTAATGCAGCTCACCTGTGTCTATCAGGCTATAAAAGTTGGCCCAGATGAACTGTTCAGTCTGTCTCTTCCAATCCATCTTGCATCAATCCATTGGTTATCTTTGATTTTTGGTTAGGTTATGTTTAATTAATAATCTTTTATTTAACTAAACTTTTTGTATGAACTCTTTCTTTGTTACCTATTTTGAGCCAATTCATGATAATAGAATATATCACTTATTTTTTATCAAACCTATTCTGTCTTTCCTTTTTTCTGATCACCTTTTGTCTTTTACTTATTTCTCAAAAAGCTTAAGCTGGACTTAACTAGGTTAACTTTGTACGAGGCAGTTGAAGGAGCTTGAAGAGCTGGATAGAAACAGTTTCATGTTTTACTCTGAAAAAGTATCTTTACTGGGTGTGGTTATGTTCATGTAGGTTTTAATATAACCGCAAGTTAGGGTGAAACTAAATGCTTTTCATTCTTTTCTTTCTTTGTTACTTAGAGTAACTAACACAATTTGATAAGTCTCTACTCACGGTCTTTTTGGTGGCCCTCTTCATCCATAAAGATGTTGGTCTTCATGTTCCAGATGAACTGGTGGGCAAGAAGCTGAGACTTCTGGGCTGCCCACAGGATATACTCTCTCACGTAACCCATCTGAGCGAGACAGAGAGCAGACAAAGTTTATATTGGTATTATTATTATTATAATTACAGTTTATTATATATGTCTCTCCTTTGCCTTTAGCAAAAACACGAATATCTGTTGATAAAACTCATACTTTAAGCTCCCACTATTAATGATCTTTCTTTTTTTTGGAATGAAATATGATGAACTTCTTGTAGAAGGAAAAATAAAACTACCAAGTTATCCCAGAGTAGAGCATGGAATTTTTAGTCATGAAATCAGCAAAGGTGGAATTGTTAATATTACCTTGTCATAACGCAGAGCCTGAACAATCTGAGGAATGTAGAACAAGATGGCATCCTAGGAAGAATAATGAAGAACTATTAAGGAGGATTTGGTTTTATGAAGTTGTATCCTCCATCTTTCTTGCTGTGACTACTAAAGGAGGAACAAAGTAAGTTCTCTGAAGCTGTTGTCACACATGAACAAGATTCTCTCTCATGTGGCCCACTGGAAGTTTGTTTTAGGCCAGGAACACTGTACCCTATACTGCCAGAAGTATTCACTCACCCATTCAAATCATTGAATTCAGGTGTTCCCATCACTTCCATGGCCACAGGTATATAAAATCAAGCACCTGTGCATTCAGATGTCTTCTACAAACATTTGGGAAAGAATAGGTCGTTCCCAGGAGCTCACTGTAGTCCAGCGTTGTACCGTGATAGGATGCAACCTGTTATGAAATTTCCTCTCTACTAAATATTCCACAGTCAACCGCTTGTGGCATCATAACAAAGTGGAAGTGATTGGGAATGACAGCAATTCAGCCATGTAAAATCACAGATTGGGGTCAGCAGATGGTGAGCCCCATAGCGTGGAGAAGTTGGCTTTCTGCTGAATCAATCGCTACAGACCTCCAAACTTCCCATGGCTTTCAGATTAGCTCAAGAACAGTGCACAGAGAGATTGGGAGAATGCAAGCCAATGCAAAGAACGCCACGACTGGAATCTAGAGGAGTGAGGGTGTGTTTTCTGGAGTGACGAATCATGCTTCTCTGTCTGGCAATATGGTTGACGAGTCTGGGTTTGGCAGCTGCCAAGAGAACAGTATTTGTCTGACTAGACTGTGCCAAGTGTAAAGTTTGGTGGAAGGAGGATCATGGTCTGGGCTTGTTTTTCAGGAGTTGGGCTCAGCCCCTTAGTTACTGTGAAAGGAACCGTTAATCCTTCAGCATACCAAGACATTGTGGACAATTTCATGCTCCCAATTTTGTGGAAACAGTTTGGGGATGACCCCCCCTTCCTGTTCCAACATGACTTCCCACCAGTGCACAAAGCAAGGTCCAGAAAGACTTTTATGAGCAAATTTGGTGTGGCAGAACTTGACTGGCCTGCACAGAGTCCTGACCTCAATCCAACAGAACACTGAAATGAATTAGAGCAGAGACTGTGAGCCAGGCCTTCTTGTCCAACATCAGTGTTTGACCTAACAAACGTGCTTCTGGAAAAATGGTCAAATATTCCCATAAACACACTCCGAAATCTTGTGGAAAGCCTTACCAGAGGAGATGAATTTGTTATAGTTGCAAAGGGCCAACATCATATTGAAACCTATGGATTAAGAATGGGACATCACTAAAACTCCTATCAATGTGAAGGCAGACGAGCAAATACTTCTGGCAATATAGTGTACCCGATAATTACTAAGCAATTCTTGGCGCAAATCCACATTGCACCAACTCTGTACAGGACAGCTGGCATTTTAAAGAAGACAATTTAATGTCTAATCCTTTAAAAAAGTTCAGCACATTAATGAAAGCAGCTTGAGTCAATGCCATGCTGAGCCAAAAAACCCCCAAAACAAATCTTGACCTACTGGAGGAAAAGAGCGTAACACTTTAACCCCATACTGAGCAGTAAGGGGATGAGGAGGGTACATGCTGCTGAAGTAGGACAGACCAGTGGGTGGGTCAGCTGGAGCCCAACACAAGATGTGGCTCAGCTCAGGGGAGTCAGCATCAATAGTGTGCCATGTCACCAGGAACTAAAAGAAGGACAAGTATATAAAATTCAGTCACGTTAAACATATAAGATTTCCAAAATCGAGCTTTACAAGAACACCTGATCTCACCTTGACAGCCTCAGGCACATCACTGACTGCACCGGGGTCCAGTCTCACAAGTCTGGTCACTTCAGCAACAATGGCGTCATTCTTAAATCTGGAAAATAAGACATTTAAAATGAAAATCTAGACTCTAGTACAAAAAGGATAGTCACACCTTTACATTAAGCACTGGTTTCTTCTTAGTCAGAATTTTGACTATTGTTTTTCCTACAAGCAGCAAACCACAAAGGAGGGATGTTGTGTGTTGACCTTTTTTAGTGGTAACATCGTTTTCAAAGCTGAGGGTGACTCAAGTGATAGGCTTTTAAGATGATTTGATCTGTCTTATACACAAAATGGACAGTTGTCCCTGACGACCCAGAACAGTGCTCTCATGGATTCAGTTAATGGGAAATTAAATGGCAAAAGCAATTTAATACTAATTAAAACAAAGAGGCATTTATGTCTGCTATTAGAGATCGTTCTTAGAGATTGGCCACCTTGTTGGTAATTGCATAGCCAGGTATGGAGCGATACTCCAGGCCAGGTTGATGTTGTCCTTCCACTGTTTCTCTGTCAGGCTGATGTATTTGGACCTCCAGTTGGCGATGCTCGTCTCCACTGACTGCTCTGTGGCGATGGCCAGCTCTTGTGTGGAGAGGGGGTTGTACCACGTTGTCAACCGTTCAATCTCACTAGCCTGGACACACAAACCAGAGGTCAAGAGTATTAAGAAGGTTCGATAATGAAGTGCAGTCAAAACACTCATATTACTCACCAGTAATGCCAGCAACAGAGTCCTGCGTTTCATGTAGTATTTGTGAAGCTGCGTTCCTCTGTTACTTTTCTTGGATGTGCCTAGAAAAAGACAAGTTACAAAAAGTCAGTCCATAAGTCCTCAGACATTTCCCATCTGTGTTCATCTCTTTGATTTGGAAAAGGCGATGGCTTGGATATTTCACCAGTTCAAAGTCTAGAGCAGTGCAGTCCAAATGACTGCAAGAGTTTTTGCTATATCAAAGATGCTTTTAATGTCCATATTTTCATTTTATGATGCCACCCAGACAGAAAGGCAATGTCAGTCACACTCTTAAAACAAATGATATGACATTGTGATATGACACACTTTAGCAACGTTTAAACTATATTTGATTATTGAAGGAAGTGCTATTATCAGTTTCAAAAGGCTCTTGAATACACACTCATTCTTTATACTGTTAGAAACACTGAACCTAGGTTCTACCGGATTTTTTGGATGTGGTGGACATGCCACTCGACAGCGGGTAGGTATTGATCCATCCCTGGCCAGTCTGTTGGGTGCGGGAGCTGGAATCCATGTTGCCCCTCAGATCAGCAGCGTTCATCACTGACAGGCTGTTCAAAGATGCGTCCTGATTATCTGTTCAAATGCAAACAGAATCAGTGTGGCTATGAATGCAGTGGATTACTCTCAGCACATCTACATCTATGCTTTATCATCCTATGGTGGCCCTGCAGTGCATTCTGAAAGGATGGAAGAGGATATTAAATTTAATAGTGAACACCAAATGCTGTTTTGAAGTTTGTGTTTTCCAAAATGTCATTTAGTTTTCTGTGTCATCAAAAATGTGGTTCTGTTTTTGGTTTCATTGTCATTTTTTGGAAATGTAGTCATGTTTTTCAAAATCATATCCAGTCAAAGTTGTCTCAAAATAATACAGTATTTTCCTAAAAATAAACTTGTACAAGAGCGTTCCTCACACATAAAATATTATAAATTCTAAACATTGACAAACAATCTGAGCGATAATGAGAGAGTTGTTGAAGAGTGAGATGAACCGTGTCACTTAGCCCTCTGCTGATGTCATGATCATGTATTTGAAATCGAGGGACTCCAGAGTAAATGTAGGCAGCCGGTGCACTGATACTGGATCAGATGCAAGTAATCTGAGCAAGAATTTGCACTTTGAGGACCGGAAGAGGTATGTTATGTATGAGTATGAGACGATGGCTTTTCTTGAGGTCTTTGGGTATGAAGAGGAAGGAAATTTCTGGGTTGGAAGAAAAAAGTATTTTTTCAATTTATGGTTTCTTCCTTTAAAAATGATCACTGGGGGGGGGGGCAGACTGGTGGGCTGATATGATGAGTAGTCATGCATGTTGACGCAGCTGACAAATTTGTGCTTTTCCTCACAGCTTCTAAATATTTAAGACAAAAACGGACTTAAATATTGTGGATCACAAAGTAGAGGAAACGGGTAAAGGAAAAGTTGAAAAACTGAGCAAATGAGAGGAACCAAAATAAGAAAGTTTGGGAAAAGAAACATTAAAAAAAAAAATCCATATCAAAGATGCATAACAGAATATATCAGCAGGACTGTGAGGAAAAGCAATCTCAAATTTGACCCACGTAAAAGCATGCCCCTGCTGCAGTGCAGTCCAAGCTCCACTGCTTTAGGCTTACTTAAGATTGATATTGGAGAAGTGCTGGACACGATAAGCGATCCGAATATCCCAGCAGAGAGCGTGCTCGGGGCTGGGGTAGTACCAAGCTCACCGGGTGGGACCAAATGAGATGCTGCCAGGTACTTCTTGTCGGACAGGATGCTGGCGTAGAAACGGATCATGATGCTGATGTCCTCACGGAGACGCTTGTCACCCTGCGTGGGAAACTTTGGAGCCACGCTAGAAAGACAAAAAAATTAAATGTCTCACTAGGGTTAGGATTAGGGCTACTACTACCTAACTCCTGAGTTAGGGTTAGGGATAACCCTAACCCCCTGCTCAGGTATAGGAAAGGACTATCAGTTAAAACCTAACATGTCAAGAGTGAGACCATCGATTTCCGCAACATGTGTGCCATAAGACCAGTGTGAAAAAACTCCTTGCGCATATTCAAGACATCCCAGGGTCTGACTAAAACGCAATATCCGATGCCCTACGTTGAAAGAAAAAAAAAAAAAAATCAACATATTCCAATAAAGAGCTAAAATGAATGTTGCATCAGCAAATAGCTACAAATGACACTGACAAAATGGCTGAATTGCCTGAAAAATGTTAACTTGTTGTAAGCCTAGACGAGCAAGCATCTGAGTCTGACTACCTGAAGTAATCAAAGGCAGTAGAGTAGATCTTCTCCCGGAGCACATTTCTTACAGTTGCATTGGTGACAACGTCAGAGTGGAGCAAAGACAGACCAAGAGTGAGCAGCCTACAGCACAGAGAAAGATGGTTTTCATAGTGCAGAGAGATTTTGTATAAGCACACCATAAATACTATGTAAACACTGTGACTGGTACATACCTGAAGCGAGGTCCAATGGCAGCTACATGGCGGTTGAGGCTACTCTTAGCCCCACCAACATCTAGAGACAGTGAACGTTGCATCAAACTGCCAAAGATTTCCACTTGATCTGCACTGGAGTATTTTGCTATCTCAAATCTCTGGACAAGAAACTAGTGAAACAGGGAGAAACAAACAAGGCAAGAATTTAAAAAGAATTGAATAACAAGAGAACACATAAATAACTCGAGCAGACTGGCTGTTATCCAACCTCTATCCAGACATGGTGAGGGGTGACATTTGGAGGGCAGGGGATGGGCTGGCTTTCCTCTGAGGCAGCCAGAGGATCAGCCTCCACCTGAGCATCCGAGAACAAGCCCATCTTCAGCTCCACAGTCATCTGCCATGCTCCTGCCATCTCTCGCATGAACTAAGCAGCCATACAGGAAACTGACACTAAGTATGCAATCAAGTATACCGAGAAGAGAGAGATGTTTTTGTTTGTTTGTGTATATGTACCGGTACTTCCACTCCTGTACGTGCCGCCAGCAGCCACTCCCAACAGGCGATTGCCGTTTCCATACCATGTTCTGTAAACATTTTGAGTGGAGACCAGCACAGGTGGTGCAGGAGCTGAGGATCACATTCTACACACAAGTCAGGAGAGAAAATGTCACCCCCGGCCCCCCAAAAAAAGAGGCATGAATTTGATACCAGCATCATCACTTGTAGCTGCAAAAGACCAAAGTAAAGCATAAAGGAAAATAACCTTTGGTGCTAATGAGCAAGGCAGTCAGTTTGAACATGGCCTCAGTAAAAGCCTCAGGCTGTGCAGAGTCTAATGCCTCTCCCAACTGTTTAATCATCAGTCGGCCCAAATCAGACTGTCCCCGGACTGCCTGGGCAAAGTGGATCATACCTGATACCTACAAATGAAAGAACATTTATGAGCATGAAAAATATATCTAATAAACAGAGGTTATGTTTACAAAATCTGTCTGCATCATATTCTGGTTTCACTCTGGCACCGTTATGAGCCCATCAAGATTTCAGCGTTCACCAAACAAAATTTCAGAAGGATCTGTTTTTTTTCAACCAAAATAATGTGGCCATGATCACTAATGCAATAACTAACACAGTCAAACTTTCCCCCCTTGGATTACATTACAGAGATTTCTGGACCATTAGATCAGATACTGGTCCATTAGAAGCAGCCATTATCCACAGTGTTATCAACAATTGCCACAGTTGTGAAAACGTGTTTGCAACTCAGTTAGATTTTGGAACGTCCAGGATTAAAAATTAAGCCAACACATAATTGCCAACAAACAGCTACCAGATCTGCCTAGTAGTATTGCTTGCGGTGTTAATTATACTAACAACTTAACCAATGAATGAAACTTTAGTATTTTACTGGCATGTTACTTTGTTGTAGTTACTGTAGCAAGTACCTGTTCCTGTGCTTTGCACTCATAGTTTATGGATGAGTTTAAAACTGAGGCTGCTAGCATTAACTGATCATTTCTCAGGACATCCTTTTCATGACAATATAACCCCTTCCCGCTTGATGGGCACAGCCAAACATAACTCAAGGCTTCCGGATGTGACTTTGAGAAACCAAACTCCAAGTGATTATGTCCAGCTTTTGAGGAGACCACTCTGCAGGTAGGGGGGGGGGGGGGG
>VUQG01024221.1:0-15351 GCA_015106755.1 Etia nguti | reverse complement strand
AAATTTAATAAAAAATTTTTTTTTTTTTTTTTTAAAAAACAAAAATTTTTTTTTTTTTTAAAAAAAGTTAAAAAAAAAAAAAAAAAAAAAAAAAAAAAAAAAAAAATCAGGCTGGGGAAAAATAAAATATTTTTTTGCAGCACTGTATGAATGCCCTCCTTATGATAGGATTATGTATTGGTGTGTGGGACCGTAATCTCAGGTTTACATGGCTGACTGATAATTATTTATTTCAGGTGATGTTATGGAGTAGCTCAAAAGTAATGTAACAAGTAGTGTAGAGTAGTGTAGTAGTAGAGAAATTACTACTGAAGTAAAGTAACAGAACATGTGTAACTTTTTTTTTTTTGAGTAACAACCCCAACACTTGAAGTTGTAAAAATGATGAGTGTGTGACCCACCCCCAGTGTGGTGCT
This sequence comes from Etia nguti, assembly GCA_015106755.1. Lineage (NCBI taxonomy): Eukaryota > Metazoa > Chordata > Actinopteri > Cichliformes > Cichlidae > Etia > Etia nguti. The sequence continues at coordinate 14,935 of VUQG01024221.1, read as the reverse complement.
CTGCCTGTTGTAACCGGCAAAATGCAGGATGCTTTCTGTGGCCATGGCTAGGCCTGTGTGCTGGGAGAGGCCTGATACCCAGTTCTGATGTTTGTTTAGATACTCCTGAAAAGAGCAGGTAAAGCACAGTGGTTTAAACCATGTTTAACGCAACATGTGGAGTTTTGCATGTTACAGATTAGAATGTTTCAAAATACATGTTACCTGTAGGTGGGATTTGGTCACAGATGGAGCCCACTTCATAGCCTCTTTAAGAATTTCTCCACAGCGTGCCGCAAAATCCTTCACTATGCTCTAGAACCAAAGAGACAATAGGTCTTTCTATACATGAGAAAAAAAATCTACTACATAGATAATACATTACAAAAATCTATTATCTATTATCTAATACATATATAAGGGGAAAGAACAGAAAAACCCAAAAATCATAACTAAAGCAACACTACCTCTCTGGCTTCATACGTGTCTGGGACAGTGATTCTGTATGGTGTATCTGGGATGTCATAATAAGGCTGGTCTTTATGAATGTCCTGCAATAGATCCAAATTATACAGCATAAATCATGGTATACAAATGCAGTATAACAGTCTTAATGATCATCACATACTGCACTGAGTGAGAGGGAAAGAGTCTGCAGTATGTCCAGCATAGTCTTCAGCACACGGCCGCTCCACAACAAGTGGGGGAAACTGAGGAGAAAGAAAATACAGTTGATTAGGAACCTGCTTTTGAACAGTTAATGTGACTCGGGGTGATATTTTAAGTAAATGAATATGTGTATCAAGTCATGCTCACGTTTCAGCCAAGCCAGACAAGTATTTGTCAGCCACTCTGCGGATCCTTTTGTGGATGTGGTTGAAGTTCACCAGGAGGAACTGAGCGTGGCGTTCAAGCTCCTCCTCATGGGCTTTGGTTTTTGGCTAAAAGTGTTACATTATGTAATTTTATTGTTGAATATTTTCGAGATTATGTCATTAAAATAGTTTACCATGATATACATGACATGAAACTGAGAAAAGAAGTAAATCCTCACATTTGAGAGCCGGAAATTATTAACAATTCACATTTCTGCTCTTTCACCAAATTGCTTCAGTAAATCATGTAAAGCAACTCTATTGGATTCCAAGAATAAAATCTAAAACTAGAAATGAGTATGAGTATATCACGAGTTCTTTAAAACTACAGTTAGGAACCTTTCTAAGTGTAGTTTACATGTACAGTAGGTCATCTATTTATGATTCGTTTGTCCCTGGAGAGCAAAGTCAGGAATATTGAAAAGAAAAACTGAATCAGCTTGACTGCAGTCTATAAACAGTCCGGTTGGGTGCTCGTCTATTAACTGCAGTGTTTTTCTATTAACTGTGTGCTCTATTCTGAGATGAGTGACTAACATAGATTTTAATTGGGTCCCGCCTACTTTTGTTCTACAACCAACATGTTTTTAAATGTTATATGATGTTTTTTGGTGTCATTGATCTTCTAGTGATCCTGCAGTAGTTTTTGGATTTGATGCTTTTGACTTCAGCTTTGCTTAATGTTATCTAACTGTTACAAAACGTTTGATTTACAACTGAGTCTAGAGATGTAGCTTTAGTGTATGTATGGGGTTATGAATAGCACACCTATAACACCCAAATTGTTTAATCTGTTCAGTTTGTTTAAAATGTAAATGGCTGTCTTCTGTTTTGGTTAAGGGTAGGAACCCTGTCTTATGGGGGAGAGTGTGACGGCTGCATGGCTGGTGTTGGTTTCCTGTGTCTGCCTATTCCAGGTAATTGGTGGGTGGAGCTGACCCAGTTTAGGACACAGCACACCTGAGCAGATGGTGCTGAGGGAAATCAGCCCTGTGGGCTGACTCTTCTCTACTCATTTCCTATCCCCATGTTTGCTGACTGGTAGAGCACTCTCTTTTGTTTTTGCATGCACACACTCATACATTTTCCCTGCAATCAGACACAGCATATATACTGAAAACCAATATATATTTTTTAATTTAAATAAATCATTTAACAGCAAACTAATGCTATGTATGGTCTCCCTCTTTTGTCACATTCTTTTGAGTCAGGTCATGACAAATAATATGTATTTAACCACAGAACATATTGAATAATAAAGTAAGGATATAAATGCAATTAAGATATACTGTGACTTCTAACATCTCACTTACTTTTTCAGCCATCATTTGCAGGAAGACCTCAAAAACCTTGTCGCTAACAGCAATCACACACTGCATCATACCTGCAAACATTTGAATGTGTAGAATAAATGATTACCAGTAAAATGGTATTTTTTAATGTTCTTTTTAATTGTCCTTACCAGATTTATCCTTCTGTATTGCTCTGTCTTCAAAGTATCGAAACATAACCTGAAAGCGGTCCAAGTCCAGAGAATGCAGCATCCTAACAGATGTGAGAAAAACAAACCAGAATAAAGGTTAGATATATATACTAGTCAAGCTAGTGAGTCTTATTTGTCTAGTACAAACTGGAGAAGACGTGGATGAGATTTACAAAAAAAAAAAAATCTCACGTTAGCTTACCTCATATACTCCAATCTGTAAACAGACAGCAAATATGTGGACATGGCAAAGTCCAGCTTGTTGATGAGAGCAGCCACCTCTGGAGGAGGATCCAGCAGGTTGATGATGGTACTGCGTAGATCATTCAGCTCTGCCTGGAATTCAACAATCAATCAAAAACTAGTGCCAGCACGTAAACTACAAAATATCTGTGTGTCTTTATGCATGTGGGCATTCTCATACCGGAGTGACAGTATCATTCTTCAGGGCAGAGTTGTACTGCAGCTCTGAGCGTAAAGGTTCTCCACTGGGAAACGTGAGCAATGGTGATTTGGTCGCTATCTCACACACCCCTTCATACCACTCCTCCGGCCACAAACCTGAACATTTCAACAGCAGCTAATTTAGGATTTACATCTTTAAAATGAATGGTGTTATGTGAGTTAATGTCCAAATGGTTAATCTCATCCACGTATTATTGTATTTTTCACAGCCTTCTTACCAACTTACTAACAAACAGATCACCCAATGTCTGTTAGAAAAAAGAAAAAAATTAGAAAAAGAAAAAACTGACTCCTTGGAAGCAAAATGCTAACACAGTTAAATTTGTTCATGTAAATGGGGTGTCTTCTTCATTATGGAGTTCCCCAGGGTTCTATGCTGGGACCAGTTCTATATACATTAAACATTCTTCCCTAAAGCTGTAGAAGGCATAGCATATATTTTCATTACTATGCAGATGATACTCAGCTTTATCTATCCAATATATTCTATCTATCCAAAGCAAAATGACACACACAAATTAGTTGAACTGCAGAAATGTCTTAAAGACATAAACCTGAAATTCAGATAAATCAAAAAAGGTTGTTATACGTGGCCCTAAAAAAACAAAAAAATAAAAAAAGGTGTCTCACCAGAAACTTACTTTGCATAATATTACCTTGGCCTCCAGTAACACTGTGAGGAATCTTCAGCTAATTTTTGACCTGGGTAAGGCTTAATAAAGATAAATATTTTGGACTGCTTCCTGGCATTTGCACTGTATCTCTAAAATTCAAAACATCCCGTCACAGAGTGATGGTGATTGACTAGTTGATGTATTTACTACTTCTAGGATGGACTAATGTAATTTATTATTATCAGTTTGTTCTAAAGGTTCCCTGAAAAGCCTTTAATTGATCCAGAGTGCTGCAGCAAGAGTAGTGAAAGGGACTAGGAAGAGAGAGCCTATTTATCCCATTTGGGATAAATTCATTGCTCCTTGTTAATCCAGAATCAAATTAAAAATCCTCCTCCTCATATACAGGCCCTTATATACTACCTTATCACAGCAATAGATATCTGTAATTCCTAGCGTATTTAAAAGTAAAATAAGAGGCAGAGACTTCAGCTTTCTGTGGAACCAGCTCACAGTTTGAATATGGCAGACAGAAATCTTCTCTAGTTTTAAGTATAGGCTTAAAACTTCCTATTTTTTTTTTTTTTTTAAGTTTATACTTAGGGCAGGATCAGGTGACTCTGAACTTTCCCTTAGTTGTGCTACAAAATGCCTAGGCTACTAGCGGGTTCCCATTATGCACCGAGTGTTTCTTCTTCACTCATGGCTTTTCACTGTCTATGTGTTTATAAACCACTTTGTGGAAAAGAGCCAGAGTTCAATAGTAACTAATGATTAAATCCAGTGTGTCCTTTGTCCTGTTTCCTTCCCCTCAACCCCAAATGGTCACAGCAGATGGCTGCCAATCCCTGACCCTTGTTCTGCTGGCGGTTTCCTCCTGTTAAAAGGGAGTTTTCCATCCCACTGCCACCAAGTGCTTGCTCATTGAGGGTCATCTGATTGTTGGGGTTTTCTCTCCATTACTGCAGGCCCTTTACCTTACAATATAAAGTGCCTTGAGATGGGGCAATCACCGCACCACCAGCACTGTTGCCTCACAGCAAGAAGGTCCTGTTCAATTCCACCTATCCTGGCCGGGGCCTTTCATGTTCTCTCCGTATTTGCGTGGGTTCTATCCGGGTACTGTGGCTTCCTCCCACAGTCCAAAGACATGCAGTTAGTGGGGTTATGGGCAATTTAGAATTACCAATTAACCTAAGTATGAATGTGAGTGCCCCTGACCCAGCAAGGATAAGCGGAAGAGATGGATTGATAAATAAAAATGAATTAAAACATAAAGAATAAGGGGTGGATTAAGACTTTTGCACAGTACTGCATATAATCCTAAAAAGAAGCTACAGATATATGAATGCATTAAGGCTATTATAATAAATTAAGAACATGGTGATTACAGAAAAACAAACAAACAACTGTTTGCTTGAAAATTTTCTAAATTTAAAACAGACCGATATGATGAGACTAATAAAATAAATGGGAGACAAAATAGTAGTTTACTGTGATAAAACAAACTAAATTTTGATATTTTGGTACACACCACAAGGGAAAACAGAAATAAACAACACTTTCTACCTGAGCCCTCCACAGCAAATCCCATGACTACAGAGTAGAGCCAGAAGTCTCTAAAGAGCTTCTGCAGGCGTGGCTTTGCCTCCTTGATTGGTGGTAGCCTCTTTGTCAGCTAAAAGCAGAAGAAGAGGAGGGATAACAGACCTTTTAAAAGTCCTAGGTTTCCACTGACTGAATTATCAAAGATGATATGATGACACAAATCACTTACAACTGCAATGACTGGAATAAGGACTCCAAGATTTCCGGCACTGCTTGATGCCTGGAGATACAGAGCTGAATTAACCACCTAAACTTGAAAATAGACTACCACTTTATTTAATTAATTAATGAAATACTTAAACATATAAAAAAAATTTCTACACAAGCAAAACTCTTTAAGTTTCAGTGTAACAAATTTATTAAACCACCTATCATAAAAAAAACCAAACAAGAAACCTGTAAATTCCTACCCTAATAAAAAGATTAAAATTTTAAAATTACATTTATAAAGCACTGTATAAACTATAAAGTCAAGGGGTGGGATCTGAAGGAAAATAAGTACAGTGTGAATTAACAGCTACTATATGCATCACCTGTGTTTCCTGGCTCTAGTCACAGGAAAAATGCACAATTTCTGAATCACTTCCCAATTATAGCATGTTGTTATCTAATGAAAGCAGAATGTTAAGAAAATGAAGCAAAGTCATTTAAGGTAAAACTTCCTCTTGCATGTGTTGACTTCACTTGACTTGTTTGACTTCATGCCTGACTACCCTATATTGTTTTTAGTTCCACTTGTGTTGTTTTTCCTTCCCATTATACTGGTATGTGTAATGTGAGTGTGCGCCATACCTTCAGAGCTGGGCCCTTGTCTGAGGCCCTCTCACTAGCTCTCTTGCCCTCTAAGCCCAGCTGAACAAAGAGTTCTAGCAGGTTGACCAGTAGCTCGTCAACCATATGCTCAGCCTGAAGGTTTGCTGCTATGTTACCCAGTGCATTTATCACAGCCAAGGAACAGTGTCTGCAGAAAGAGGAGGGAACATTTATGTATGAGATAAGCAGGAGCACACGGGTTTCTGCAACAGCAGGGTATGGTTCACATTCAGGCTCCTATAAGAGAATTGATACAGTTTTTGCTTGCTGATGCTAAAGATAGAGAAAAAACAAAAGAGAACTCAGCTGCATTCAAGCTTGAAATAAACTTTTAAAAGCTAACACAGGACTGTAGAGCATGTGGCCAGCACTTGCAGTGAAATGACAATAGTAAAGAAAAAAAACATGATGCCAATGTGAACAAGCAAAAAAAAAAATTGCCGTTTTAAGACTTTAAAATTCCTCATCTGCCCTGTAAGCTGATTCTTACCTGTATCCGTGGTCTTTGTAATCTTTGGTAGAGTAAACCATGGAGCTTGCCTTGACACTGATCTGCTGGAACAAATTCCAAACTTCCTGGTAGATGTATTGCTAAAGTGGAAGAAAAAGAGAAAAAAAAACAAACACAAAGTTCCCGTTCAAAAATAAAAATTAAATTTAAAAAAAGTTAGATTTGGGTCTGATGTAACTGCATATGTTGTCACATACTGCCCTTAATCTGAAAACGAAAGCAACATACCACAGAAGCTTGATTCCCTTGTATAACTCACAAATGTGTATAAGTATTAAAAGGAGCTGCACTGCAGTGGTTTAAATGATAGAGATGATCAAGATTCCAATTTCTTAATATAATTAAGAAGTCTTCTTCACACACAAAAGTTAGTAACGGAGTTCTGTGCTGGGGACCAAATCTGTTAACATCACACATGCTTCCTTGGGCAATATTACATTTTCACTGCTATGCAGATGATACCCTAGCTTTGTTTAGCTATGTCTTACCCTACAATATAAAGTGCCTTGAAGCAACTGCTGTTATGAATTGGCACTTCATAAATACAATTGAATTGAACTGAATTACTCTAGAAGCTTGAAGTTGGAAGACACATGAAGTTTGAATATAAACACTCACATTCCCTGTGATGACCATGCAGCCAAGTTGGTCTATAATGAGGACATCAAGCTGGGAGGGAGGCTGGCAGAACTTCTGCTGCAGAATCTGCAGGATGGGCTCCATTACTCGGGGGGTGTCCCGTAAGGCCACAGCAATGTGACCCAAAGCCCTGATTGTGTGGTCTGGAATCAAGTGAGCATCCCTGTGGGGCAATATCTTGGTTATTTTGACTCCACAAGTCAAGAGCAGATGATAATTTCTGTGAGAGGCTTACTTGTCATTTTCCTGATAGATATAGAGACGATTAGACAGACTGGCGAGAAAAGCTTCAACAATGACATTATCCATAGTCAGGCCAGCTTTAAGGCACCTGAGAGCAGAAGGAAAGACTGGGGGTGAAGGCTTCGTTGACACTGATATGTACATGCAAGTGGGATGGGTTTCTTTCAGTAATGCCTTATAGTAAGGGGGAGCACGTTGTACACCTGTGTGGATTCACAGTGGAAATTTATCATTGTTTTTAAACATACTTTCATTTCTTTGTATGTTATAACTTCAGACCTTTCCACACCTGGCTGGAAGACCAACAACAGCACAAGCAAAAATAGCCCACATTCTGTCTATAACACATATTTTTAGCACTGCCCACATCTAACAAAACAGATGCTCTCTGCAGGTAGACAAGGAGTCTGCAGGTTCCATGGTATGCCGATGCGCTACAACCACTGAACCATTATTTCTCTTTCATAACAACTCTGTGGGAGTAAATTGGATCTTAAAAGGTTATGTTTATGAAGACTTCTGTGAACCTGTTATTTATACTGTGCCTGTGCCCGCCACAGGTACATCAGTGCCTGATGTACCTGTGGCGGAACTCACCTGCAGATGTTATCAATGGAGATGTCCCGAAGCTGCTCATACATAGAGGGCTGGCTCTTCTTGCTCGAATGGGTGCTGAGTGTTGACTGGGAATGTTCATTGGTCACATGAATCTTTATTTCACTACCACCTTTAAAAAAATTATAATCTTGTAAGAACACATTAAACTGGAGGGAACATGGTTGGCTGGCTGGTACTGGTGGAGCACGAGTTACCTGGGGTGTACTGGCTGTGATATTTGTACAACTTCACCAAAACAGGAGAGGGCACCACCAAGAAGTCTCTCAGGGATGTGGTAACAGAGTGGGCCACCACTGGAAAGCGTTCACACAGACGACCCAAACCCTGAACACAAAAAGCATTTCTAAATGTGGATTTGTAATAATAATAGCTGCATTCCTCCCAGCTCTACAGCCATTTACCGTGAAGAAAGCAGCAGAAGCATTCCAACAGGACAGCCACACTAGATGTTACTTTAAAGCATTTCATTTCTTCTTTTTATACAGTCTGTGATTACCTACAGCATCAGTGATAACACAGAAAATCAAGTACCACTAGTTTTCAGAAATTTGTCATCAACTTGGCACCAAACTACTGATCATTATGGCTTTAAAGTGAGCATCTTAGCCCGATGCCAGCATTGTCAAAATTCTCCTGCTATACCTTAGAAGTATAAACCATACTGATCGCCTTGTACAAAACAAAAAAAAAAAGAAAGAAAGAAAGACAGAAAAAAGGAGCACAATTACAGACACTAATCTGTCAAAGAGAAACAAAATCTAAACAGGACACAACACTTTTCTACTCCTGCCCCACATCAATTTGTTCCTTCCTCTGATAGTTCTTTACCTGTAAGCAGCAAATGAGGAGGGGCATGTGAGCAATGATGACTTTACTAGATGTCTTTGACTGCAGTTTCTCTGAGAGCTTGGTGCAAAGGTTCTCAGCTCCTGGCAAACAAACAAAAAAAAAGGTTTACAATGAAGATTACTGAGACTGATTACTCACTGTTGGACTAATATACAGGAAGCAAGACTTACCCTGCTCCTCAGTAACAGCCCACACCATGAGATCCACACAGGCGGCATTAGCCTGACAGCGCAGTTTGAGTGGGCTCAGTTCACTCTGGAGGTACTCGACATCATGAAGAATCCTCTGCAGCTCTGACTGACTACTGCTAAACTGCTCCAGTACAAAGTCATGAACCTCCTTCACATAGTCTGTCTGAAGTTCTGACAGAAAACAAATAATGTTGTTATTATTATTATTATTATTATTATTATTATAGAGATATTAGGGAAGGAGAAATTGTGATTTTTTTATTGAATAATATAAAAGGCACTTATTGCAAAATCCTGTGTTAAAAAATAGTTCATTTTAACAACTCAAAATCAGCTAAAGCCATCAACAGAACATAAAGAAAAGTCTCCTATATTTGAATGTCCCACGCATCTAAGACTTGTTTTGAAGAGATATCAATTGACGTTTAAGCAGCAGTATTTTCATCTAACTCCATTTTGAACCACAAGATTGATGCGGTGAGTCAATGCAGCCAGCAAACAAGGAGCCAATGTGTAAGTTGTAATATCTGCAGTTCCTCTAGGTGCCACTTAAGGCTGTAGTTTATGAGGCCCACATTGGCCCCATGTACTAAGAGTCTTAAACTGGACCTCTTCACTTTGTGTGTATGTTTCAGGCATCTTTTAGAGTATTTTAATGGAATACTCCAAATTAGATTGCCAAGTTAGCTTTGTAATACATATTTTAGGAAAAAAAAATCTATATATGCAACTGACTTAATTTGAGTTCAATTAGCTGTTTATTACTCTGTTATCTGGGGGATCTCAGATCCATCTACTTTTCTGCATATTTTCTGCAATCAATAGGTAGGGCTATCATGACACTACAATTTCAAACTCTATACCAATACCCAGGAAAATACTCAATACCATTTTCAAGATCATGGATAGAAAAAAAAAAAATCACAAAATTAAAAGACATAATTTTAAAAATAAAAGTTAGAAGATTACTGGTTCTCACTCGTGTAATCAGCTACAGCCCTGTTTATCGCCTGTAATTCTGGCACCATATTTTTATTGCTGATCAAAATGTGCAATTGAAAACGCAAGACCACCACTGTTTCTGTAGTTTCTGGTTAACTTTTCTCTTCTTCAAACAAGGACTTTACGAGAAACATAGCACTTTTTAGACACAAATAACAGAGTCACCTTGTTAATTTAACACTGCCTCAAGGTGGTGAAAGTATAAGTTAGATTTTGTTAAGGGTAATTACAGAAACTACCTTTAATGAAAAGATCTATTACAGATTTCCTTACCTTTCATATTATACAGAGTGTCTCTCAGCATTTTAAATATGGCTACATAAAGAGGATCACTGAAGGTTTTGTAGTAGACATGAAGACCAGGATTCACCTGCAAAGAAAACAACAGAAATTTACAAATAAAGCGTAACATGAAAAGTAAAGTGAAGAGAAATCTCTGAGTAGACTTGAGAGGCATACCACTTGAAGTTCTGCCAAGGTGTCATCCAGTGATTTTAAAAATGACTCGGAGACAAACTGCTGAACCTGTTCAAAAGAAGTAATACAATGTTCACCTTTTGCAAAGCAGCATCCATGTACAAAACCAAACTGAGTGTGGTTACTGCTGACCATGTGAAGGAGTTGTCTGAGCATATCCAGAGGGACATGAAACTCTCCAGTGCTGCTTCCAGTGAAAAGAGGGGACACAGAGAAGCTGGAGCTGATGGTGGAAAAGTAGTAGTCAGGGTCCACTGCACTGCCATCGGGGAGGTAAGAGCCTTGACATAGAGGGAAGAATCAATTATATACCGTAAAAATGTCTAATTTGTTCGTGGTAAAAAACAAAACAACTTTTGAAAGCATGAAAATCTGCACCCAAAAAGAGGTGTCACCCTGATCTGACAGCAGATCATTATTCCATCTCCAAATAAAGCCATAAGTGAAACCCAAAAGCCTCTGCTTCATCTGTCTAAGCAAATTACCTTCAAAGTACTGTGCAGAGGGATCAGAGGGTGAGTTGGGTGTCAGACCTGCTCTCTCTGGACTGGCCTGAAAACAAAATTAGGATTTCATTAAAAAAAAATTTTTTTTTGGTACACGTCATTAGTTTTGCCTTTTTGCCTGTTTCATTTTATTACCTGTTGTGACACACTGGACACAGAGGAGCCTTTGCGTTTCAGAGAGTCTCCTTGACACACTGTGAGCAAAGAGCTTGGTAGGATTGAACGGAAGTCATTGAAGGACCGTCGGCGCACAGTATCGCTATCATCGTTTGTGGACAGCAAAGGAGCAACTGGCCGAGGAAACAGCTTGGATAATAACGGCTCGTCAGTGTTGCTGTATCGGCCAAATGCTCTTGCAACACCAAGCAAGGTGGGCACAGTGTACCTACATAGGTATTCTGTACAAGAAAAAGAATATTACAAGAATATTGTGGATGTTTTTTAGCACTGGAATGATCTATAGCAGCACTGGAATGATCTATAGCAGCACTTAACGGAAGAAGGAGGTGTCTGTTGGTACCTTTGTCATGAGCTTCTGGATTTTTGCAGATATCTTGCAGGACCTGCATGATGTCCATAACTGCTTCCAGGATCTGATAACATAATCAATTAAAAGAATATTTATTAATATTTAAATCGTTTTGATTTTTACTCTTCTGAAGGAACAAATTGCACACTGGCAACTTCCAGCAATTGCTAGGTCACATGTCAACCAATTGGGGAATATTTTATTCTTCCCTAGCAACCAGTGGTTGTCAAATGGTTGCCGACCAGTCTCTAGGCCTGTGTGAATGAGGGCTTAATGTATTTAAAGATCTGAGTACACATGAGCACAGATAAACGGCATCTATACCCATGTGTATATAGAGTCACACGCTACTACCACACACCTGCCCTCGTAAGGTTTCATCACATTGGGCAACATCCGACAACAATGTCACAAGACAAAAGCTGAAGTTCTCTGCCACAGGAAGGGTATCTGCAACAAAAATCAAAAATGACTAAACAGCACCTATAAAATGAGTAGAAATAACAGGATAAAGTACATGTAAGATTGTTACCCACCCCTTCCTTTGCGTTCTGAGCTTTCTTCAATCCACTGAACTTTAGGGAGTCCTTTAAGCAGCCCAAGAAGGTAGGGAACAATAGCGTCTTTGTGCTGAAATACATGTATTCCAGAGTATAAGCAAATCAACATCCTTAAATTAATACAAGCACAAAAGCATGACGATGAGGAGAGGAAAGCAGGTACGATATTTACCTGCAGGTTGGACTCTACTAGAAAAATGCCAAGCGCAATCACAGCATCTCTCCTCCTTTCATCTAGCTGGAAGGTTCCTCTGAAGTCCACTGGACACATGCATTGCAGCTTCTGAACCTGTGGGAGGACAACATGGATGGATGAGGATGAGTTGTAAACATTTCTTAACTTTAGGAAGCTATTAAATACAACGATATTTTAAAAATAGAGAAATTTCTTCCCTACTGGGATTAAAACAGGCACTTTGTAGTCCCATTAATGTTAATGATTTTGACTCTAAATGGGCCTCAGGATTTGAATCCAATTAAAAGTCCAGTTGAAAACCTGCCTGTGGCATTAATTAGCCCCATGATTGAGAGTTCAGTGAGGGATTAACCACCATTTAAACAGAGAACAAGGCCACTAGTTCCTTTTTGTTTTCCATTACTAGACAGAGAGGATATTTTAAAGTATTAAAGCCCACAAAGGGGATTTTGTGGAGACTTCATATAAAACATTCCACTAAAACTATTTGATTTCAAAGCCAAAGATCACCTAAATAATTTAGCTTGAGACAAAACACTAATAAAAGAGAAAGAGAGGGAAATGAGAATTCAGCAGGTTATTACAAACTTCTGTTGTCTTTTTGGCTTAGACACCATTGAAATTTCTCATTAAATCTGACTTTTGAAAAATTTCAAAGAAAAGATTAGCAGAAATTAGATTAATAGGACATTTCCATTTTACAAACTGATTCTGAAACCAAAAAAAGAACCACAGGCCATTCTAACATCCACTGAAAGTAACTCAGTAACTCAGACAACAAGCAAGGAGTATAATAATAATTTATTATTCATATTTAGTTTTAATCTTCAGAAAGAGTTAAAAATCCCCACTCAAAGATGGCTTTTAAGTAGAGTCCCTCCTCAACAGACACGCTCTCCAATACCAGATGCAGTTCTTGGCTAAAATCCCTTCATCAGAACAATGACTAATAATTAAATTTTGTTTATCAGACAACCTCTAAAACATCCTATATCTCTAAAAATAATCAAAACTCCCTCTTTGTGTACCTCTCGCCTTATTCCTCTTAATTTGAGAGAACAGGGAAGTTGCACCTCTTTCCTGTCATCAACAGATTAACCTGTTTGAGGACCTTGTTACCCATCAACTACTCTAAAAATATCACCACAGATGACAGCTTTATCTTACTCCAAAAGGGTACTCAGAATCCAGCTAGTACTCCTATAGTGAAACTCCACCTCACCATATATTTGTGTCTGTTACATTCTGCCAGCAATATTAACACTATATTTGTCAGCAAAAACTGACACTATATTAGAGCAACTGATATCCCCTAGGCATAGCCAAGTCAGAGTGTCTTGATTTTTTTTTTGTCAACCATACATTATCACTGTAGTGTACAACAATAAGGAGGTGAATACTACATCCTTCGTCTAAATCATTCTGTCAAAGACAAATGCTGGATACACTTGCTTTTGTTAACTGACTGTAAGCAGTTTAAGAGTTTAATTGTTTTACACCCTCAGCCTCTGGACGACCACTTTGGGTGATAAGGTCGTGGTGGCACGATATAAATTATGCTATTGGAGCTTAATGGAAAGACTAAAGATGTCATTCTAGGTACAGATGCTGAAAATATGCAATAAAACTCTTTCTGACAGTACAATTGAAAACAAAAATAACTCATGACATGTCAACAATTTTGAGCAGATTTGAATACAGCTGTCACTATAAATTTTGGCTTTCACAAAACTTTGAAAACCACCAGGTTAAAGCCATAACTACCAATTATTAACTTATTAACCTTTCCCATTAAATACTAGAAAATAAAAAGCTGATGAGCATTTGAGCTAAAGTCCAATTTTGTCCTGGTCTTAGTATACTTAGTATACTTACTATACTAAACACACACACACACACACACACACTATACAACAGCAAAAAAGATGTTGCTGACCAGCAGTGGCTAATATATGATTTATATTTTGATCTGTGTGTCTATTTTGACGGTAAAGAGTTTAAAAGCAGTCATTTTTTACATAACTATCTTTGTGTTTTCCTGCCACAAATACATAACAACACACACTAAACAAACAAACAAATACATAAATACATCTTATAAATGTATTTACAATTTATAAAAAGAAATTAATTTTGAAGTCAGCCAAATAAACAGCTCATTGTAATAGCTCCAAAATATTTAGACGACTGCACAAATCTTGATTGCGACATACAGATTTTCTTTCTTTATACATCGTATAAGTTACCGATAAGTAACGCATTTTAACATCTTTTCATAACACATGTATTTATCCCTCACCTCTCCTGACAACATCGGTCCATTCAAAAAAATGTTCGGACCACAATGATTAAAGAGCTGGTGGCACCATATTTGGTAATGGCTCTCAAACTAAAAGTAAAGAATACTGTACAAATGTATAAATGTACATACAGCGGGTGTTCGACTGAATCGGGACACAAAAATTCCGTTTGCTTTCCTGTGCCAACATGTATGGATGAAGAGTAAGGATCGAATTGTTTATATGAGGGAAGAAGTTTGCTTTTTAAAGGAAAACTACAGGCTAAAAACAGCGAACGTTAGCCGACATTAGCAAGGTACCAAAAGATGCTATGTCGCGCCACTTAATATTGAAATAACCCTATAATTTATATATTGCCAAAACAGGCATGTTTAGAGACTTTTCTGATTCATAACACAGACCACACTGGTAGAAAAGCGCAGTCTTTGACGGGCCTTACTGTCAAAGACTATTTACGGGTATTAGCTGGTCGCCGGT
>VUQG01024220.1:19698-31623 GCA_015106755.1 Etia nguti | reverse complement strand
AGCCGCCGTTTTCTTTGTGAGTATTTATTGCACGGCGTGCTGCGGGGAAAAGCCTGTTCTAACGTTTGAGTCTAAGGTTTATTTTTTAGCACCTGACGGCTCTTTTTTGCTTCTCATCCGTAAACACTCTGCATCCTCTTTCACGTGATTCAGTTTATTTTGAAAAGTCTCAGCAGGATCTTGAGCTTTATTGTGAAAGGTTTATGTGGAAAATAAACAAGCGGACACGCGATGGTTTTACCGTCGTTGTTGCTAACGACAACGCGTAAAAACAGTCGCTTGTCCGTCCGTAGTGTGGTTATATTAAATATAAGAGAAAGAGAGAACTTTAAGAAATTAATATAGCCACTACAGTGACCATCAAAACGATGAAAAAATATTGCCGTAAACAGTTTATTTTGCGACACCACGAAACAAACGATAGCGTAAAATGAAACGATAGATTTTTTTATATCGTCATCCGACATATATCGTTATATCGAACAGCCCTACTCAAAGGTAGGGTGGCCTTTAAGAGAAAGAAGCTTGAACAGCTTTTCAGGTTGAAAAAAGGATTATTTTGAACTGTGAATCATGCAAAGCTACTCTAGAATAAAAATATGAACATTAGAATAACCGTAATTGGTCCCCTTTAACTCAGCCCAATCTGAAAAGCAAAGGCAGTCCTGTTTGCAGCTCATGAACGATATCAAACAGGAGCATTCCAGGTTCGAACCACGTAAAGAGAGTACATTTATAAAAGCAGTTGTAATCGCAGGTTACCGTCACCGCGCAACTTTTTTAAGAAAAGAAAAAAAAGAAACCATCATTTTAAACAGTATCACAACTTTCCATCTTTGTTACCAGCAACTTCACGTGTGAAACAACCTATTATCTATTATAACTTAATAATTTTAAACAGCTGTAATGTGGAGAATATTCTGGATTATGGTAGAGTAAGTCATCCTTACATTGACTGGCAAATCCTATGAATGCTGTCTATGGCGTATGAAATCACTTGCCTTAAACAGAACTCCGCATTGTCAAAACACCAAATCATGAACCATCTACTGTCTGCAATGACTAGTGTGCGTTCCTCCAGTAGATTTCCAGAGCCTTACGTGGTCACTACTAATTACTGTTATTGTTTTTCCTCTAATTTGATATCCTTTTGTGTGTGTGTGTGCACTCATTTGCTAAAAAAACCCCTCTCCTAGCAGGATCAGCTTGCCCTTCCTCACTGGACCTCTTTATCTCATTGTATTTGTTCAATAAACCAGAAACTTATAGTTCTGGAGTCAGACCTGCGTCACTAATCGTTCTAATAATAGAGTCGGCATCTGAGCCCGTACCAGTGGCTCATGGACGTGCAACCTAACAAAGCTAACATGAGGTATAAGGAAACAGATTGTACTGTGGCTCTGCAAAAAAAAAGGTCACATTACATTCAGGAAAACTAAAATCTGCTGCTAAATTGAAATACTGCTTTGGACATCAGAGTGGCTCTAACCTTTAAAGGTTTTCCAGCTAAAACGCAGCTCCCAGAGCCACCGTGACACGCACACCTCTGAAAGCAGAGTAAAGTGCTACGAAACAAACAAATTCATCGTCTTGGTTAATTTGGGTGTATCTGCCACGCCACTTTGAGCAGTGGAAGCAAACAGTGTGCATTACAAGTGGCAGGAATACTTGCAAATGCACTTCACTCTGCCCCGCCTCTCAGACTGGAGCAGGGCAAAGGAGAGGGTGAAAAGACAGAGAGGGGAGAGAAGGGAGAGCTCAGAGGCAAAGCTGCCATTAAGAGCTCCCCTGCTTTACCGGGAGGCTCAGGGCGAAAGAAAAAAAAAGGAAAAAAAAAAATTCGTACTAACAAACTGATTTCTTTGTCTTTTCATTGCCTCGCATCTCCTCCTCCACCGCCCTCAGCTTCTTTTCTCCTCGTCTCATCCTCCTTTACCCCCTCGGGCCTCTTCTCACACCTCCCCCCTCACTCCTCAGCTGTTTTTAAGACAGAGTCGTCTCCGAGGATCTTGCAGAGCTCGTTGAGGCGATTCTGCATCTCGGGAATGCCGGCCAGCTGGGCCTCCAGCCGCTGCTTCTCCTCGGTGAGGGAGAGGCGCGTTGCCGTGTCCAGCTGCTCAAAGCGCCAGCCTCCTTCCCCGTCAAACTGCAGCAGGTGGGTGTGGTACTTCCTGGAGGTGGGGAAGAAGGATTTGAAACAAAGAAAAGATTTGCTCCCTAATACACTCTGAAGAAGCTTGTCTGCCACGAACTACATTAGCATTTATGGACCAAAATATTCCCCCAGTGTGACGAGGCTTACCACAGGGAGGGTCTGTGCGTGATGGAGAGCAGGGAGATCCCGGCATCCTTGGCGGCCTGGAAAATCTTTCCTTCCACGTCAATGCTCACAGCGCTGGTGCACTCATCCAACAGGGCGTATTTAGGCCTGACAGAGGGAGGGGAAATGGTTTTAAGTTGGTGCCATGCATCCACTCCATGCAATCGGATTGGCTGTGATATACACCCATAAACAAGATCAAACTGTTACAGCAGATGAACTATGGTTTTAAAGGGGCTACTTCTAGAGTAGCTTAGCATGATTCCAAGTTCAAAGTAATCCTATGTTATCTTGTACTAGGCTTCAGTAGAGTTCACTTTATCCACTGAACCAAGCTGTCTTAGCTTCTCTTTCTTTGGGGCAGCTTTCCTGTGATTGGCTGCCATTTGCAAACACATGATCTGCAAACATGCGGGTGTGGCCTCTGAGCTCACAGCCATAGCTGTGTGCTTGTGACAGTCAGAACAAATTCCTCTATATTAGTGTAAAAGCAAAAAAACCAAACCAAAACAAAAAAACCACCTAAAACTTAATTTTGGGTACCTGCAATCTGGCTCACAGGCATTACCTGCATATATACTGATCTCATTATTTGGCCGCATTCATTATGAGTATCCACCATTTATAGAGTTATTATGTGCAAATATGTAAACAGCCAATGGGCTACACGCTAAGAAATGCTAACCTATGGTTGTTTCTCCTTACCTGTGGTAGAACATGCGGGCCATGCCCATCCTCTGCTTCTCACCTCCTGACAGCACATCCTTCCAGTCCAGCTCAGCATCCCACCCTGAATAAAAAAGGAGGTACCGCAGAGTAGGCAAGACGTTTTTTAAGTTTACTTTTTTTGTAATGAACCTCTGAACTAAAAGATTATCACCAGGGGGCAGGATTTTAACTGTTTTTGGCCTTGACCACGAGAGGAAATAAGAATGTATTCGTAATGACTTGTGTGGATCACTCACTGCACCATCTTGTGGTACAAGTTGGTGTAACATGAAAGCACAGCCAGACCCTATTTCAGCGTCAGCTGTTATCCCTTTAGCACCATACAGAGGTGTGAAAAAGTATTTGCCTGATTGCTTATTTTTGTATATTTGTCACACTTACACATCTCAAACATCACACAAATTTTGATACTATACAAAGATGATCGAGTAAATAAAAAATGCAGTTTTTAAATGATGATTACATTTATTAACTAACCACCCTGGGCCACCCTTGTCAGCAGAGCTGCAATCAAGTGTTGCGATGATTCAGTTCAGTTTAGTTCAATTTAATTTTATTTATAAAGCACCAAATCACAACAACAGTCGCCTCAAGGTGCTTTATATTGTATGGTAGACCCTACAATAATACATACAGAGACAAACCCAAAAATCATATGACCCCCTATGAGCAAGCACTTTGGCGACAGTGGGAAGGAAAAACTCCCTTTTAACAGGAAGAAACCTCCAGCAGAACCAGGCTCAGGGAGGGGCGGGGCCATCTGCTGCGACCGGTTGGGGTGAGAGAAGGAAAACAGGATAAAGACATGCTGTGGAAGAGAGACAGAGATTAATAACAAGTATGATTCAATGCAGAGAGGTCTGTTAACACATAGTGAGTGAAAAAGGTGACTGAACAAGAAACACTCAATGCATCATGGGAATCCCCCAGCAGCCTATGCCTATTGCAGCATAACTAAGGGAGGTTTCAGGGTCACCTGGTCCAGCCCTAACTATATGCTTTAGCAAAAAGGAAAGTTTTAAGCCTAATCTTAGGGTAGATGACTGGCAATGAGTCTTTCACAGCGCTCTGGAGGAATTCTGTGAAATCCATGAAAAGGAAAATGAAAACTACGTGACTTCACATTAAATACTAGACTAAACTGTAAAGAGTTAAAGAGAAGACAAAGAGTGTGTGACAGACTAAACATAATATCCTATTTGGTTATATTGCATGTCTTTGTGAGCCCATAATAATGTGACTGCATACACGTGGGCTAATTACCATGAGTAATGCAAACCTTTCCAAACTTTTTCACAGTGCAGCTATTCACGCATTAAACCTTCTTGCGGCGCTAAGCTTGGTACAGTAGTTGGTTCACAACAGTGTAACCATTTGTTCTGCAGGAGGGAGAGAGCGGCTGCCAATTCGTCACACACTCA
This sequence comes from Etia nguti, assembly GCA_015106755.1. NCBI lineage: Eukaryota > Metazoa > Chordata > Actinopteri > Cichliformes > Cichlidae > Etia > Etia nguti. Next base: position 27,153 of record VUQG01024220.1, on the reverse strand, counting down.
AGTTTAGGGAACACCAATAACACGCGAGCTCAAGCTCCTGGCTGATACACATGCATAACTTAAGTGTGTTTGATCTCAAACACCAGCGAACCTGTTCTTCACAGAAACATAATGGTTTAAAATTAAACGGTTAGGGAGTTTTTTCTTCCCACTGTTGCCAAGTGCTTGCTCACAGGGGGTCATCTGATTGTTGGGGGTTTCTCTGTGTTATTGTAGGGTCTGTACCTTACAATGTAAAGCACCTTGTGCTGTGATTTAGTGGTATATAAATAAAACTGAAAGTGAGAAGGTTGCTTTAGCTCAGTAGTTGATTTTAATTTAGTCTGTTGTTTGGGTTTTCTTTTTTCTTATCTGGTGATTGTGTGTCTTTTGATTTGTGTGGTGAACTGCTGCTCCTTCATGGATAAATAAAACTGCATTTCTTTATTAATCTTTATAAAAGCTGTCTTACCTCCCTCTCTGTTGACAATGTGATTGAGGTTGACTATGGCTAAGATGGCCTCTAGGTCCTTGTCACTCATTCCTCTGGCAGCCATGTCCTCCACCGAGTCTGGGTAGATCACCTGGTCCCGCAGTGAACCTATTGACATGTACGGCCTGGGGAAACACACATGCACACAAGCCGTTATGAGCTCACAAATTGTGTGACAAAAAGCATTTTTAGACACTTAAAGAGCAGGAGCTGAAAGAAAAAGATGTCTGTTTTGTAGATAGTGTGTTGGATTCTGTTACAGCTGCCAGCTGGCCATCTCATCCTATGTATAAAATATTTACCGCACTGCAGGAGGGAGTCAGCCGTGGGTACGATTACATTTGAAGGTTTGGCTAAGACTGCTTCCCACATGGGCGGCAGATCCTTGGTTTGAATCTCGACTGGTTGGACCATTACCTGCCTGTGCTCTCTATGTTACCCTTACTCTCTCCTGTCAGAGTTCCTATATTTATTTCACTGTCTCGCTCTAAAATCAACATAAAAATGACAAAAATGTTCTCATAATAACTGCTGAATCACCAATCCTCCAATTGTTGCAGCTCTTGCTATATAGTAATAAAGGAGAGAGGTTACAGATAATGGATAATTATCAAATAATTATAATAATATTTAATTTGATAATATTTATAATATTTAATCATTCTGCAGAGTTAGCATTTTAAAGCTAATCTGGACAGTAAATATTTGACTCTGTCCAGAGCTCTGGTTTCTCTCTCAGCTGCACAGACACACTCAGGTCCTGTTACAATGGATTAGATTACTGTTACGGTTCACTGGTACAATGATCAAACCCTGCACTTGTTTTCTCTGCCGTGGGACCTGCGATTATTGAGAGTGTGCATTTGTGCGTATACCTCTGAGGGATGTAGAACATATGCTGAGGGGAGGGTTTGTGTAGCCGGCCGCCGTAGACAGGCCACAAGCCGCCAAGGATCCTGAACAGAGAGCTTTTTCCACAACCATTAGGCCCTGTGATCAGTAGGTGCATGCTCTCTTCCACCTGAAAGGGAGAGACGATTTATTAATTCTCCTGAAGCAGAGTGGGCTGTCAGTGTAATTACAATGCATCACTAGGCCATAAAGGTGTGGAAAAAGCACGAGTGGGTGTTAAGCTGTTACACACAGAAAAGGCTGGTGATTGGCACAGCAAAAACAGGAAATCTGAAATCTCAACACAAGCAGACTGGAAAATATTCCCCCCAGATACCCTTGCCTTTTAAGAAGACCCTGTTTTGTTTGTTTGTTCTCTGAAACCTTATGAGCTACAGCTGGGGGCCAGATCAGCCTGTTTGGAGGGATCATGGATACGACAATCATGAAAAGATGGCTTTCGGCCCCTGAAAAGTGGTTTTGTATATTGAACACAATTTTTTTTAAAAATCCAGATGAAAATATATAGAATTTGCAAAATAATAATCTTGCAACGGTCAAAAATTAGTATTTGATATTTATATTTAATATTGTATTTGATATAATAAATGCAATTATTTATTAAATATTAAATATCTTTATATTTCAGTAAATTGTGGCTAATAAAAGTTTTTAAAAAAAGGCTAATCAAGGCTAAAGTTCTACATATTTAAGGGCTTGGGCACTTAGCGACAGGTGCTAGCTATGTTCTTGAGCGTCACCTTAGCTAATTAAAGTCACTGAACTGGAGCCCTCATAATACGGCTTGTGTGGTTAATTTTACTAACAGACTGTTCAAGAAGTGCGCTTTTTTGGGTGAATGAAACTCTAGTATTACTTCATTCATATGAAAGTACTAATTTGTAAGTATGGTATATGGCTACAGCTTACTAGCCAAGCTAGCTTGTGTTAGCTGATAACTTGGCACGCGCCACTCTCATTTAAATACGCTGATTCTGGCTCCAGTGATCTGTGCCATAAATCTCGCAGTAATTTTGCATGTGGACTTTTTTCGTGCAGGGTAAGAACAAAAAAAAAACGAACTTAAAAAAAAAGAACTTCTTCAGTTCTTCTTAAAACTGCCATTTAAAGTTTGTGTATGATATTTATATTGAAACTGACATTTTTAAGCACAGCATCAGTGGCTTCTTCCGTTATCAGGTCAGTGTCAGCGGCGTACTCTTGTGTAAGACCTCAGGCCAACATATATAACTGGAGCTTGGCGAAGTCTGTACAGAGGTCTGTTTGCCCGTGGTGTTTGAAAGAGATAAGCTATTCCTATTCATTTGTAATGATTACAAAAGCGGATTCTTTTGATGTCTCAAAAAGCATTTTATCAAAAAACATCATTATGTCAGTGTTTCCTATTGTTGCCTCCTAACAAAAGAAGTCAGCAGGTCAGAACTTTAAAGGCAGCTTGGAATAAGAGACACATTTTGTCTGGTATCAAATTATCAGCAATGAAATCATGCTAACCCAATTATCCATGTACAAAGAACAGATGAAAGGATCAGCAGACCCTCAGCCACTTTTGAGTGAAAAAAAAACAGAACCTGTGCTGAACCGAGGATGAACAGATCTTTGCAGTAGATTCGTTGTGCATTATACACTGCATCCAAATAAAATTGGTACGTCTGATCTGTGATTTTAACCACCATGAAATCCTCATGAGGTGAATATAGTAGTGAAAAGCCCGAGGCGAGCAACACGTTGACACCCAAAGGATGTATCTACCTTCTAATGAGACCCTGGGGCATTGTTTTTAAATGCTAATAAATTCTACATGGATCAAAATCCTCAGGAGTGAAGTCAGTTTCACAACATTTAAAAGTCAGAGGGGCCTGGACTATCAGTTAAAGTGGAGCTCAGAAGGAAAAAAAAATTAGCCACCTTGAAGTTTAGGCAAGAAACTACAACGTCTCCATTTGGTGTGATAATCGGGACGTTCTCACACACGATGCCGTTGTCCACATCAATCACTTCGCCTGAAGAGACAGAAACAGGGAAAAAGGATCAGGAACTACAGTGATTGTGTATTAGAGTAACAGACTGGACTCTATGTCTTTACCACTTCACTTATTCATTAGCTTAGCATTACCCTCTATCATAAGATGCTTTCTATTAGAGTGTATCCAACCTTTGGCCATTCAGTTTATTGATTTCTTATAATGTAAGTTATTGATCTGTAAGTTGGCCCAGATAAGGTTTGTGGAATGCATAAAATCTGGTCAAACATTATAAATTAGCAGCAAAACTTGAGCCTGAAGTTAGCATGTAAGACAAATTCACTTCTTGATTTGAGTGAGACAACTGCTGAAGCTATGTGCTAATATCCATTAACTCATTGCTGATTGTTGCTAATTTGGACAACAGAATGGATCGAATAATTGTTGGCAGACAGATGTTGTTGGGCAATGAATTGAGCATTTAACACTGACTATGTTTTGACCTGAACTGAATCAAAGCCTACTCTGGGCTTCAGGTAGCAGAAGTGGTAAAAGCAACAGAGGTCAGTTGCACTCTTCCTCTTCTGTTTTTTTTTTTTTTGTATAGACAAAGAGGTGTTGTGTGTACACAGCGAGCTACCCTTTATTTCCAGTGGTCCGTCTATGTGCATCTCAGGTTTGCTCTTCTTCTCCGTGGTTGTTGTGGCTGATACAGAAGAGCGCTTGTAAATGCCCTTCTGGACGTCCTCGAATACCACAAACATGTTGTGGACCCTCGCCGTGTAGCCTGCCAGCTCCGTGACCTGTCCCAACAAACACACACGGGTCAGGCCGTCTCTGGTAGATAGTCTCACCACCATTGTGATAAAGATCACGATCATGGCCATGTGCCTGATAAAAGTGTGCCTGACTTCATGAGTGCAGGACTTAGAACATTGATCCTAAGCTAGGTTTAATTTTCACCTTGGCTGCTGCGTCTGCAAAAGCCATAAAGTACGTTCAGCTAACCCCCCCCCAATACTCATTTAAAATGAAGGTGGAAAACTTTTCTTCAGTCAGAGGAATCTAAATCTGACTAAAGCACCTGGTTGCTATCAGTGCTCAGTTCAAAAGCCTTCATCTCTGATGGTATGAGGTTGCTTTAGCGCCTGTGGAATTGGCAGCGTGCACATCTGGACAGGCACTTTAAATGTTGAAAGGTATATCCAGGTCTTAGAGAAACATTTGCTCCCATCCAGATGATGTCTTTTTTTAAGGGAAGAGCTTGCACATTTCAGCAAGACTATACTAAAGCACATAAAATGTCTTTCAGAATCTGGAGGCGGAAGTTTTTACCAGATGCAAACATGAAATGACAAAGGCCCAGGACTGTTGAGCAGCTAGAATCGTATAGGAGACAAGAATGGGACAACATTCCTCTGCCAGAAGTCCAGCAGTCGCTCTCCTCAGTCCCCAGACTTTTACCGACAGTTGTTAAAAGAAGAGGGTTCACCACACAGTGGTAAACATGACCCAAATCAAACCTGCCATCAAATTCAAAATAAGCTCATATTTTTCTTAAACTGCTACATTTCATTTTCTCAGTTTGTGTGTTTGTTTTCTGTTTCCCATATGCATTTTTAAATTTAATTAAAATGACAGGTTTATAAGATTCAAAAATCATTGCATTTTGTTTTTACTCACATCCTACAAGCGTGCCAACTTTTCCTCACTGTTTGTGTGTGCTTTTGGATTAGATATATCATATATTTGCTTTTCCTCTTGTGGTTCTTCGCACCGTGATAAGAGGCATGCACACAGATTCTCCACATTGCTCAGAAAACAAAAAACCTGCTTCCACTTCCAACGTTCGATTTTTATCCTGACCACATCTCACTGCAGTCCTAATTTCACTTCACTTAACCAGCTCTGAATGTTGTCCTTAAATAATATACTACTTATTCTGTATTTTCACCTTGTATTCCTCTACCTCTTCCTAGATTTTAAAAAGAGATTTTTGGTAAACGTGATCATAAAATGCTGCTCTGAGGCAACAGGCGAAAGGAGTCGAATGTGTTTACAGGCACCTGGAGAGCGTTTCTTTTTGCTTTCTGTGGTGCACCCTGCAGAGAGACAATGGGGGCTGTTGACACAGCTTGATTATTTTAAACAACGAGCACCATTTCTGAAAATTCATGGACACCATGCGGGCCGGGGGACCGACTCAAACTTATTCAACCAGTTACATTTCTACTTGTGTGCTGGTTAGCTCGGTTGCTGCCAAAGTTCAACAGCATAACAACATATATGCTGCTTCAGTTTAGTTCATTATAATCCTCATTAACAGCCAAAAAAACCCACTGGGAAAAAGAACCACAGCCCTGCATAATGACATTTCACATTTCAACATAAGTATAGCAATGATTACAACACACGCACACTTGTCTTCTTTATGTCCTGATGAAACGATGCTGTTTGAATCATCATTTTACTGTTTTCTTCTGTTATCTGTCCTAGTAATTAGTTCCACTTTGCATGATATATCACCCAAATGTTAGTCTGATTGAATTTTTCTTGCTTTTGCTAAAATAAAGTGTCCTCCTAAAGCCGGTCACACGGTATAATAATGCAAAATCCGTTTTGTACGAATCAAATGGACATTTTATGCAAGAGAGATCCTTTTGATATGGCTGTATATAAGTAAAGAATAAATCAGTAATCAGTTTACAATATTTAACCAACTTAGACATTTATGTAGCACTGCAATATTTGTCCTGGATTCACAAAAAAAAAAATACTGGGGCAAGTTAAATACTATTAAAACCATCACATCCACTATTCTGGTTTAAAATCAAGCAAACCTGAGCTTTTCTTTGCTTAAGCTTTTAAACATCACCAAATTTTCAAATACTGAGGTCATGTGCAAGTAACCCCCATGGGTGTTTTTTTTGTTTTTTTTGTTTTAAATCTTAGGTCTGTATGATGTCAGTGAGAGGGGATGTCCCTAATATGGTCATCTCAGAAGAGGGACAATCAAACGAAAATGCCCCCCACCCCCAGTATAAATTAATAAGGATTATTTTGAATTGTGACTCACGTGATGCTAATCTAGTAGCAGAATAGATCCCTTTAACTCACGCCCAATTGCAGATTAAATGAGACCTGACTGTCCACTCGTAAACACGGCCCTGTTCTGAAGACCAGACAAGACAGGTGCTGTAATCTGGTGCTTGCTAGGTTTTTGGTGTACTCAGAAGGTGTATTAGTAAATACAGCCGCTTCATCCTTTCTGATTGGCCTAAAAAGAGTTCAAGTAAATGCTGTGATCTTTCAGCTCTGCAGAGCTGAAAGATCAACAGATGGAGGATTATTTGCAGCTAAGCTAAGCTCTGAGAGAAGGAGCTCTCAAAACACACACACACACACACACACAAGCGCCGGGTTTCACTGACCTATAGTGACATGAGAGTGATGGTGGATTCACTCTTCAGGAAGTGATGCCTATTTAAGCCCTCTGTGTTCAGTTCTGTTCCTATAATAGAATTCCAAGCAGTGTGACACATACAGCATCAGAGCACCAACCTGACCCAGTTTTGTTTTTTACTTAGTCACTGGATCATGTGCTGATATACTAAACAGTGTGCCAATTTTAATGTACAGTAGTGAGCTATTGTGTTGTATGTGAGGTTTTTACATATTAGCCAGCACATCTTCACGTCTGTGTGCTTTTCACACAAAAATAAAAAACAAAACAGGGGACTTTTGGTCTTACTTTGTGATTGTGGAACAAAGAACAAAAACAACAGCGAAGCTTTTTAAGATGAGTAACAAACTACCGCAAGCTAGGACTTGTCATGGGCCGATCTGACTGCACACACACACAAACACACACTCCTCCATATTAAATAGGCAGAGTGTGTGGAGGCGTGAGCTGGGCACGCTGCCTCAGGAATGCGCTCCATCCCTGCTGTCTGTCAAACTGCACACACTCACACATCTCTTGGCCTTGCATGCAGGGGCACGCCGCTCTGCATCTCGAGCCACACGCACACACACGCTCAAAACAGAAGCGCATGCAGGCTTAAACTCATATCCCCCGGGAACGTGTTTTTCACAATAAAATGACAA
>VUQG01024220.1:0-14270 GCA_015106755.1 Etia nguti | reverse complement strand
TATATATATATATATATATATATATATATATATATATATATATACTGAAACATAATTCTTGGTTTATGGTGTATAATGTGTGTAGCATTGGACTTGTTGACAACTTTAATTACTTATTTGTTGTTTGGTATTTTTAGTAGAAGGCAACTTAGCCATTTGAATAGCCCAGACATAGCCTATTTGAGGGTTCATTGATGTAAAGTCTTAAAACTCAACAATACCTCAAAATAATTCATTAATAATCACTAGCCCAAGTTGCTGCCTGTGTTTTTCACAAAATCATTGTATTTATTTATTTCTCATGTAATAAACATGAAAAGTTTTTTCCTACGTAATGATAATTTATTAAATAACAATTACTAATGGTCAAGCTTGATGTTTTTTAATTGTAACCAGTTTTGTAAATGTGTTAAATTAACAAAGCCTTCATCCCTGTGCCTAAATATTGGTTATGCTTTTTCTGTTCCAGGAATTCTTTGAAAAGAGAAAAATGCAACAAAAACTGAAAAACATGGGAATATCTGTCCCAGCCCCTTCCCTAGGCGACACTGGTTCTGGTAGTGTGGATCTAATGACTCTGTTTATCGTCAACCAGATTGCTGCTAAAAAAGCATGTAAAGGTGAGATTCACAGCAATGCCCCAGGTCACCAGAAAACAGTAATCTAATATATTTAAGCTTCAGGATGGCAAATGATGTAAAAACATAGTGTTTTTGTTTTTCAGATCCTCCTAAAGCAGCAGTTCTCGGCAGCTGTAAGGCAGGAGTCAGGCATAAGAGAAAAGATCCTCTGGTGCTCCCGATGAGCCCCTGTTCCCCATCACGGCTGTGTCTTGTTGAGGGCCAGTCTGAGTACAGGTATAGCTCCACTGTGGGTTATCAGTTCTTGTAGCCTATTATGTTAATATAATACTATTCCTCTTAATAAATGGAATGAAAAGGGGTTTAAAAGTATTATATTTTCCATGTTAACAGTGTTCATGGAAGCAGAGAAAGAAAGAAAGTAATTCCACAAGGGTTCAAGTTTCAGCGTGTAAGTCACTTTCCTGCTCTTCATGTTTTTACTTCAAGTTAGGAAAACATGTTTAATATGAGCAAATGTAAAGACACTCACTAAATCCCTGCTTTTGTAAGTTGTCACCAGTGCTTGAGTCAGGTTTCTCAGACAACAGTGCGTCTGACTACCTGCCTGCCATGCCTGATGCCCACAGCCCCTTTTCTTCCATCTCATCTGCCTGCTCAGGCCAAGGTTGTGTAACACTAATAGACTGTTAACAACTATTGCTCAGTTACAGTACTGGGTATTCTTCTTTGCGTGACGATATCTTAAAAAATCCAACTGGTCTCCACAGGAATTTTCCCCCTGGAGCTGAATCTCCAGAAACAAAGCCAGGCACTGGATCCCTCTTCTCCCCCACCCTGGGACACCTCAGTTCTATCTCAGACCGAGGCAGTAAGGGATAGCTCTTATTAGAATTACATCATTACTTTAAGGTTACAGTTGTATTTTTTACACATTTTACCCCACGGATGGTTTCATATATAAGAAAGGAAAAGTATGCAAAGTCTGACTTGAACTGAGAAACCTATCTTAAGTTGGTGTGTAAAAATGGCTTATGTTGGTGTTGTTTAACAGGCCAACAAAGACGTTGGTAAATTCTCAGAACTCTGCTTTACAATAAATCATATTGTGCTTTATTTATGGAATGTGACATACATAGGTCAGGTTTGTCAAGGTCTTTTTTTGTGTAGTAATTTTATTCGTGGTAATTAAAAACTGGTAATTTTACCACAAGGCTGAGATACATATCTAGATGGTTTGTTTCAAGTAGAAGCCACTGAAGTAACTAGGTGAATGGGACTATTCCTGATAGTCTGGTGGTGAGGTGGTCCAAATGCTGGCTCTGCTGGGAAAACTTCCACAACTTCAGTAGGTATCTCAGGGTCACCAGCATTTCGCTCTTTGACTTGTAAGACTTTAAATGAGTGGGGGATGGTCAACTTCGATGGAAATTGAAGCTGAATGCCATCCTTTTCGCATTGGCTTTCTTCAGACACACCTACACAAGTGTAATCCCAGGTGCCCAATTATAAATACTTATTTATATTTATTCAGGCCTAAAATTCAAGCGTTTTTGTTCAATACAAAAGCTGAAAACAAAAAAGAAAAAAAGTAATGTAGCATTACTTTTAGTATTACTAAAGGTACTAGTATTTTATCATATCACTATAGTATTTAGTAATTACTTAGTAAGTAATTAAAATGTATTTATATAGCACTTTTCACAGTTAAAAATCACAAAGTGCTTCACAATAAAACCAGAAATATAAATAAAATAATAGTATGAAACAATTAAAAAAATAATTAAAAGCTTGTTTGTATAGAAATGTCTTCAGCTGCTTTTTAAAGGGGTCAAGCGTAAAGACTGCGGAAGAGAATTCCACAACCTTGGTGCCACTGCTGGAAAAGCCCGATCCCCACGTGTTTTGAACCTAGTATGTGGGACCAACAGTAACCTCTGACCTGAAGTGCTCGAGAAGAAGCATGAGGTTTTAACAGGTCAGAGATATACTGGGGAGCTTCACCATGTAGAGCTCTGAAAGTTAAAACTAAAATTTTAAAATGAAACCTAAAATTTGCCGGCAACCAAAACTGGAGTAGTATGTGACCTCTTGTTTTAGACCAGTTTATAGTCTTTTGACCAACAGCATCTCTTGCTAAGAGAAAGCAGTTAAAATCTAATAAAATGTGACACTAATGTGTTTTTCTTCTGACACATGCTGATTTGATTCTCTGTCAGCTTCATCCTTTCTCTCAGCCCAGAAGTATGACAAACTCTTCTCCCTGGTTGCACAAAGTTAACCAACCCTTCTTCCAACTTGAGACCCTCACAGCATCTCAAGTCCTCTTTGGCAGTCCACAACCAGGGTGAAGTTTACATTTTAATTGGTTATTTTCTATCCTTAGTTTCAGTTTTGTAACCAATCAATGCCCGTGTGTTGCCACAGTAAAAGCAAGGCAGAAGACCATGCAAGATATGTGGACAGCATCTTTCTCAACCAGCCAAAGGACAAAGAGTCCATGCTGGACTTCACGCTTAACCAGTCAGAAACTCAGCAGCAGTTGGAGGACAATGTCTTTAGAGGATTTTGTGATGAAGATTGTGAAGGAGACTCTTATTCTGGGAGTGCAAAATCAAAAATATGTCTCCCAGATCAGACATCGGTAAACTCTTCAGCACCACAGTAAGTGTTTGCACTTCCAGTCTAATGAAATGTATTATTATGGAGCAAACTTTGAATCCATTTTTATGTTGGATTTTATTATTTTATTGACAGAACTGTGCCAGACTCACAGTGCATGGGAGCAGAGGTAAGCAGATTTTTTTAACTACATGTGTGAGTAAAGTTGCCCTTTTACTTCCCCCAAGTGGTCAAGTTTGTAATTGCGATGGAAGTAACTTTAAATGTGTAGAAAGCAAATCAGCACAAAGTTTAATGAGCCTCTCCAGTCATCATAAGCTGTCATATAGAGTTCCTAACAGTTTATATTTAATATTTTTATAACCGGATCATATACGTGGGTACAACAGAAGTGTCAAATATTTATTATGTTTTGTTCACAGCCCTCCAACTGCACTGACATGAGGTTTTGTAAGTTTCTAAGGAGTATCCCGTTAAGGAAATTCATTTATTACGTACATGTTTGAGGAAGAACAAAAAAGTAAATGAGTGTTTTTTTCACCTCTAATTCCACAGCATGCTTTGGAGACAACACCGGGCTAATGAATGGCTCTGAATATTCGCCAAGTTACTCTTTTGGAGTAGGTTACCTCAGTTCAGACTCACATGATGTAAGTGAAGCTACGCTGTGAACTTTATTCCAACTTTCTGAAGTTCTCTACTTGGAAAGTTATCTTTGAAATACATTAAAGTAATTTTTCATCAAACCCCTCAAGACTGTTGCAAATTCATGCTGTATTTTTGTAGTTCTGATGTTAATTAAGCTGTAGATTAACTATCAGCACTCTGCTAGTTTTTGCAGCCATCTTTTTTAATTGAACACATATGAGTAAATTACTATTAAACAGATGATCATCACCTGTCCCAAATAGTTAACACCAAAAAGCAACACTTACTAGCAGCACAGTGTTCTCTGCACAGTGCCACTGATTTATACCTCTGTCCTGGACATATTTTCACACCATCTGACACAGGCATTGCTGTTTTCTGCTTTTAAAACTATATATTAGGATGAAGACTGCTATCAGCTATGCCTCCCAGCATCTGCTTCTTACATGGATCAAGCCTTTAGCCTCAGTGGCTCACAAGGGAATTTAAATGAAACACTCTCTGAGCTCAGGCCTCACACCCCAGGAATAAGATCCCAAATGGACTTCAGAGATGACCTAACGGTTACCGAGAACATGGCTACCCCAGATAAGGCCTTTGAAAGTAAAGGGCAGGAGAAAGAAAGCAGCACAGCTCTCCTTTTATCTCCACACCCTTCAGCTCAGACTCAGAGCTCAGATGTCTGCAAATGCAAGAAAACATCAAGTGAAACTCGAGATGCAGGAACTCAAACAGTATACGGCCCCCCGGCTGGGGCGTGCGATGCTTCGACTCAGTGCAGCTTTGTTGCAGACAGTGCTCTTGGGTACAGCTTGCATCTATCAAACGCTGACATGTTGGAGCTGCCTCCAGCCACAGGGAGGCAGGCTGGTACCGCCACAGAGCCAATAGCACTTACAGCTTCACCAGAAAACTCCAGGAGCGAAGAGAAGCAGACGCCCTGGAGCAACAAGAAATCAAAGGCGGATTCCCTGTCAGGCAGGAGCCTGATCACTGCTAATAACGGTGCCAAAACAATTCTACAGAGACCCACAAACCCTTTTCTCAAGAACGCCCTGAGCACGACTAATGTAAGAGGTATGACATGAAAGTGAAATAGTCAGCTCTCTTTATGTGTTGTTTGAGAGAAACTTGAGATAGAAAATCACATTAAATTTTCCTCTCGTGTTCCTAATTTAGGTCAGGAGAATAGAGAGGGCAGTGATGAGAGAGAACAACACGAGAACTGCCCTCCAATGACAAGCTTTTCAGATCAAGGGAGGGAAGAGGGCACATCTGGCACCAGAGTTAACATACTCTCAAAGGAGGCTGAAATGCTTCAAGAAATAGCCAACATTTTGTTCCTCCTGAAGCAGAGGAAAATTCAAGGCTACTAAGAACAGATGGATAAAGACAACAGGAAGTCAGTTCTGTGCTGTGCATATTCTTTTAATTTAAAGCAACAGTCAGATTAGATTAAAGTAGTAGATTAAAAATAGTTACACTGTTCTTAATGTTGTGATGCAGATAAATAAAGCTCCAAAACATTACTTTGATTCATACATTTATTTCTTTCCCCATATACACAATATTTCATGAAGATATTTATCTTTATATAATATAAACTCTAGCAAAACATTTACAGCTTGAACAATAATCAAATATACAGCACTCTTTTTTTTTAATTTGCATTTTTGTAATACCCCACAAACTTTAGCAAAAAACACACGTAATTGGTTCACATAGAAAAAAATGTAACCATTTTACTGATAAATACACATTTAATGCCCTCAGCTGTAGTAGAGGACAGTGTTAAGGGCTGAACACCACATTATCTCTGACACAGGTGCAGCCTAAAACAATCACATTAAATATTTGGTTGACACAAGTTTTCGTTACTCAGTCTGTGCCATGGACAGGTAAATCTGTGGTTTTTGTGTGTAGTAATACTTTCAGTACAAAACTAGCTTGTGAAGTTTTAAGAAAACTCTCCCGGATCAAGTGAAACAAACGATTGAACAAATACAATCCTATATTGAATTACGGTTGCTAGCGTTTGTTTTTTTTTTTTTTACACCTTTCACTCCAGAGAAGCTACTCTAAATTAGTTAAAAGGCAAAGTTTTGGAAGCTTAAGTTATTACTCTGAATTATAATTTGCAATGTTTTTTTGTTTTTTTGAAATAAAAGATAATAGCTCATCATCGAGGATTCCTTTATTAGCGCTCTGGCTCAAAAAAGACGTATATTTGGAATATTCTAGCCCCATAACTACAAATCACAAGTGCTTTACAATAGAATAGCTTATCATTTTCAAAAGCAAGTTGAATGTTTGACCTTTTTTTGTGCTGACTTTAATTCTTGATATGATTTTAGTGTAGTCTGTACATGTTGATACTACTTTTTGTGTTTGCTTTGAAAAATGAGCAGCTATTATAACACTGAAGAACTTGCAACTAAAGAGGCGACTATGATATTTGAAAGCTTTTTTTATTTTTAAAAAATCCGCTGTAGGTTTTCCACATGAGGGTGCTTGTGTGCTACAGTATGCCATTACTGTTCTTCCATTTATTGAAGGAATTTGTTTTTAATCAGTTTTTTAAAACCTTTTGTTCCCCATAGGTATCCACGTGACACCTTGAAAACACCAAAATTACAATACTTGCAAATACCACATAATTTTAATGGATCACTTAGGTGTAATTGTCCCACGGCATTTGATGGTCTGTTTCTTGTTTTAAAAAGAGGTACTAAAGTCTATAAATAATGATGGGTTAGGATAATGGACTGTTGAAAAAAAAAAAGAAAAAAAAAGGTAATTTTCTGCCAACACATTATCCATTTTTTTACGGAGGTTTCTGGGTATTTCCATTAATGTGCGGTTAAAAAAATACGTAGAAGAAATCATATGGAAAATTCCGTCATTTTAAACGTTGCATTGTACTGTATTTTTACAATCGTTTATTTTGGGTGTCTCCCACGAGAAACCTGTTCACTAAGTACAGCAGCAGCCTTTAAACCCCTTGCTTACACGTTTTATTTTTTTGTTACACAGTTGTCTACTTTCCAACAGTTTTGCTACACAGAAAATTACGTGTATTTAACTAACAAGGTGTAACCTTACACAGTTTACACTTTTACAAAACAACATTGCCAAATTACGCTAAAGCCTACTCCTCAACTTTTGACACAAGAACTACATAAATGATATGCTCGGCAATTTGTACATAAGGCTGTGAAGGAAGACACAAAGCAAAATACATGAAATTGTAGTCAATAAAATTCCATCACAGGTGAAATGCAAATATGCTCATGTTAAAATAAAAAAGGCCATGTAGACCTACAGGGAATGTGACTGAAAAACGGCCATTAGGCACCTTCACAATACACAGGCACTAATATTATCAATCTTCAGATAGAACGAAACACTTAAAAATCTCAGTCATCAAGATAAAGGTTACTTTTTACTGCTACAGACAGAACAGCCCCGTTTCTTTGCTGGATATTACAGACAGTATATCCAGAAATAATGACAAGCAAAAGTTCATTGCAAGAGTTGCAACATTGGTTCGTAGGTTAGGTTTTGCGAAACACATTTTAAATGAAAAAGTAAGCAACGCTAAGGAAATTTGTAATTTTTCGAAACCTGGATTAACTAAAACATCTGTTTAAAATGAATATATAAATACACAAACCACACTGTAGCACGAGGACCTCCAGTCCTTTCAGGGCTACTAAGTTTGTAAGCAGTTTTGTTTCGGCACCCGCCGACAATACAAGTTTACTCAACTGTAATGATAAACCGTGCATCTCTGGCAATTGCTCTTCATAAAAATACAAACTGCAAATAGAAGAACATCAGCTCAAGGACTGTCATTAAGTGTGCTGCGCTACAAGCTGAAGAAACGAGACAGCAGAATGTGCCTCATACACCAAGGCATAATGGTACGAAAGACGACAACAGCTGCTGTCCAGTCAACAAAAGTTTTGTGTTTTTATTTACTGTAACTTTTTGAATGGAGTTGCCAATTTATTCTGACACGAAGCTCTGGGATAAAACCATGTATAAATCATAAATGGTGCTTATAAAACAAATGCACAAAATATTAGGGACAATCCGAGTCCCTTGTATTTTGTATCTTTGTATCTGTTAAACAGTCATACCTAGAGTCTCCATGAAAAAGACACTGGAGTTCTATGTATTATGCTTTGCGTATTATCTGTGTAGAAGGCCAGTGTTATAGACCTCTATGGTTGAAAACAATAAGCAGGTATGAAACCAGATAAGGTGCCAGTTCACCCCTGAATTTAGAGAATGAACTAATGGGAAACATTCATGCTAAAGCATTAGTGTTGATTGGGATTTCCCCAATTGACTGCTCGAAAAGTGAACTGATACATGTTACTGATAGAAACATAGTCTTCTAAAATGTAATTCCCAATCTATGTTGGAGGTAAACCAGTGGCCCCTCAGATCACAGAAAAAAGAACACTATTACAGACTCAGCCGCTCTGCATGTTCCAGTGAAACAGCTAATGAAACACCCAGAGGGAGGTAAGCAACACTCAAGTTTCCCCTAGTCTACATCTGATGCGTCATTGTCCGATAGATGGTAGTTCGAACCTTTGACCCGGATGTACTCAACCTGCCGTCCCTCATCTGAATCAGAGGCGCCGCAAGAGCAAAGGTGGTTTTCGAACAACGCCTCGATCTCCTCCAGACGGCGGGATTTGGTTTCTGGCAGGCAGCCATATGTGAAGGCGAAACCCAGCAAGGCCATGCTGGAGTACAGGAAGAAAGCTCCTGAGAAGACAAAGCAAAAGAACACGCTGTCACCGAGGATAGCCACCCACAAAGATGAGAAACACAATGGCACAACTTCAGACTTCTTATAAAATGATTTGCTTGTTCTCATTCACTGCCAGAAAAAGAAACACCGATGGTGACAACAGATCCCGCGGGCAGCTAATATTAGACGACGACTGCCCACGCACTTCTAGGGACGTGTGTGGTGAAGAATGAAAATGTTTTTGCCACATTGCTTTCAGACTGCTGGTCAACCTTTGATAAATGTGGAGTATAAGTGAAAGGCCCCTGTCAATGTGGCCTTACAGCAGGGTTAACAGAAAACAAATAACTATGTGACAAATGAAAATAAGGGTTCATACGAAAAGAGTGACACGGGTTTAATGAGATTTTGTCGCAACTGTGGTCCGTATTTCTTCTTGTCAACGCACAATGAGATTTTTAAGTTACAGCTTTGACATTATTTGCCCCGCTTTTAGTTAATGATTGCTATCAAGCAGATGAATTGGTGAATGACTCAGAATCGATAATTAACCCAGTGGATCTCAGGATGCCTCCACAATCACCCCCGATTGATTGATTTCCAACTTCGCCAAAGGTCAGCTCCTTCCTGCGTGAGGGGAAACCTGCTGTTGTGCTACACTGACAGAGGAGGTATGCAAGATGGGTGGAAGAAAGCATCACTTCAGGGTATCAACAAGCTGTTCTGTCTTAAATGCTCTTAATGGAAACACGAAAATACCTGTTACATGTAAAAAATAAAGGATAAAATCTCTCAATCTAATTGATTTCCTTACACTTTCCCACACAGAAACTGACCATAGTAGGTGATGTACTGAGCCAGGTGGAGAAAGGTAAGTGACACCAGAATGTTAAAGGTCCAGTTGACCCCTGCTGCACAAGCGTTCCCTGTGCTCCTTGCCCAAAGAGGATAGATCTCAGAGTTGATGGTCCATGGCATTGGACCCATACCTGTGACAGAGAAGTGAGAATGAGCTGTGGGACCACCTGATCAAGAGGTGGAGATCTGAGATGGATGGAGAACTGCACTATATTTTGTTTAAGTCTTGCCAGCAGCACTTCAGAATACAGTGTAAAACTTATTTTATAAATTTAAGACATGTAAAAAATTTAAAACTCAAATGTTCCGCAGTCTGTATATTTCAAAATGATGTGAGATTACAATGTAAGAAAGGGAAGTGTAGATACTTTATAATACAGCCCATACCCCTGTTAGACCCCGGGAATTTGAATCCAAGAAGACAAGGATGGAATACCACAAAAAGGAAATTTTGGTTGTCCTTTACTTTAAATAACCCAAAGTTACTAATTAAATAAAAAATACATAAAGTTTGATTTGTGTCCCCTTCCTTCTCCTTAGACACTCAATTAAGAAGAATTACATGGTAAATGTAGAAAAATTACATAATCAGTTGTGGGTTGTGTTATGAAGTGCTACCATGCCCATAAAAGAAACAAAGAGAGTACTTGAATTTGACAGAAGCAGAGACTTTAGGGTTGAAAGCTCTTTGAATGTGCAGCATCTACACAAGTAAAAAGATATTTGATTTTGACCAGGTATTGACCAGGCAAATTTATGCAGGCTTTGGCTGCGTACAGGTAAACAGTCCATGTGGAAAATAAAATAAAAACACCAAAATGCAGTTTTGTAACTCCTGGCTGTTGTTTAGCTATGAGACTATGATCTACCTTTTTAAAAAATGTGACTCTGAACAATGAACAGTACACCGACTTGGAGTTTAGACAGCAGCCGATGGGTTGGTGCTTTGTTAGGATTATAATGGATCCTGTTAACTCTGGTAAGCACTCAGGCAAACACATCTGCAGCTACAAGTCCAACACAGCGAGGTTTACCTTTGGCAGGCTATCAGAATGTGTGCTTTGTCCCACACTGCATTTTCAGAATTCAAAAAAATTATGTTCATTTTTTGGTTCTTTTTTGTTGTTGTTTGTTTTGTTTTCCCCAAAAGCAGCCTGGTGTTGGATCTCATGGGGACTAAAACTAAGGTTCAGTCTCTCACCCGGCGCAAAGGCAGCCAAGTAGAGCACCAGTCCCAGTAAAACCAGCCAGGAGTAGGAGGTGGGACAGTAGTTGTAGGCCCAGTAGGTCTGATCTCTCATCAGGGTAGAGTTAGAGCATCTATAAGAGGCAGGCACATTTGTTAGTCTTTACCAATCCCTCTTAAAACTGGGGGGCAGTTAAAGGTGAGATTTGTTATTTCACTGCATCCTAATGCACTTCCACATGCTCACTTTGCATCCTGTGACTCACCTGCCCCATGCTGCGTTCTCGGTGGAGGCCTTATTGACTGGCACGCAGGAGGAGGTAAGCAGCGCCGAGCCATTCTCACGGTAACAGAAGCCGCATCCAGGATCCAGCATGCACAGCTCACACACCCTAACAGCAGATGCAACACGCATTACCTCTCATTTCTCTGAAGACAATCAATCAAACGGTAGCTTGTAATCACATTCCTTTATGTCTCAATATTTTTTTTCTGCCTTTCCTCTTTAGGATGCTGAGAAACTCCTTGTAAAAGTTCAATATGAATGTAAACGTACCTGCTGCTACTGGACAAATGCAAATATAACAGAAAAACAGCTATCCGCCCATCTAACTGAGACACACATCTCTCATCAAAAGCAGTAAATGTAGGAGACATTCGTCCCCACTGTGTGGGATTCACTATTATTGCATTTCTTTTCCTGTCCTGTTCCCAACTTTGTTCATTTAAACTACATCCTATCACATTATCATGTTCTGTGGTCTGTTTCTTGGTGAACAGTCCTTATTTTTGAGTGTTTCAACTGAACAGCTTCACAAGGGTGCACTCATCTTTCCCCATGCTATTTCATCAGGTTCGAGGTAGGTCATGAAATGCACACTCTGCTTGAGAGATCTATTTTTATTGTCTGTAGCTTCCAGGGAAGCCTTTCTCTAGGTCAAGGATGAAAATAACACCATGTTTTCAAAACTAACTAGAAAGATACAACCACTTAGCATTACCTACTCAAAAGTATCTGTGACACAGATATAGGTATTGTTAAGTATTAGTAAAGTTAAAGCCTATTAAACATCTGTTTTTATAAAAAGAAAATTCCCAGAGACATTAGCAGGTCAGGCTAGCTAGCACAGCAGTATTGTAGCGCTAATGAAATGGTACCTTAGCACTCTCCTACGGGTTTTTATTAGCGTTAGGTAGCATTGCATGGGATTGCAAGCGGTTATGTCTGCAAGCTGCAATTTCCCCACTGTAACACCACTCATGAACTTGAGTAGTAAAATTTATGCTTCCCTTTTATCATGTGTGTAATGCAATGGGACAGTTCAGGAGACTAAGATGTATATTTTATACATACATTTTATACCATATGTTTTAAATCGTTTTTTATATATATATATATATATATATATATATATATACACACACATAAAATATACATAAAATATACCATATTTTATATTTATCTGGTGACAAATGTAAGCATAATGTAGATAGACCTCAAAGACAGACTTTGAGGCCATTCATTATGTTTGATCTTTTGATGAGAAAGGTCCTAAAAGGGTCAAACCCTTTCCAATGGAAAAGCAGGGAGCTCGTCTAGAAATCCCCATCAGTAAAATTCTCTATGATAGCTCCCCTTTAACCTTAGTGCCTTCCATCAGGAGCAACTTGGGTTTTAGTGTTTTTTTCCCCCCACTCTTATACAAGAGAGAGGGAATGAACCTTCACCCTTGGAATTAGTGGACAACCCACTCCACCAAACGATAGACAACTCAAGGTACGCGGTCAATATAAACCACTGCGTTAAGACCAGATAAGTCAAAAAAATATTTGTAAAACATAAAATACAAATTTTATGTGTCCAGTGCATAAAGGTCCAGTGCTCTCCTTAGTCAAACCCCAAAATAGCAAGTTAAGAAAACATCATTAAATGGGACATCTGATCACCAAAGCACTTAAGAGACTACTGGTGGTTCTGGTGCTCTGTTGATGCTGCTGTGGTCAGTGAAGGGATGCGTGTGGGTTCATGTGAAGCAAAGTGAATTCAGTAAAGCTTTTCCAGTGTGGTAAAAGCACTCATCTCTTCAAATTATCCCTGCGTTTATGTGTGTGTGGTGGTGTGGGTTATAGCGCGCGGTCGCAGGACAGCGAGTGCATTAGGCATTGCCTGTCGTTGTGATGAAAGACTGGTGTTACACATGAGCTTCATCTTGTGTCTGTGTAAGCGAGAGTAAATTGCAACACAGAGGCATCTGATGACTGATTCATTCGGAAACAAACTCTGGCTCAGCCCCTGCCTTTTGTTGCTGCTGGGGACAGTCACGTAAAATGGGAGTGACAGATGTTAGATGATAAATTGCATAACTGTTAAAATCATTTAATTACATTTATCATGTAAAATAGCTGACGACAATTTGCAACAATTTCCAACACCTATGCTGGCACTAATTTTGACCTCTGAGTACTCAGAGAAATCTAGATCTGTATTAACGTATGTGTAAAAACCTGCAGAAACTTCACCTCAAAAATTCTTTTAGGAAGGTTTTATTCTCTTTTCACCACTTAGTGTCCTCTGCTACACCCTCTGAAACTGCAAAATACTAAGTGCTTTTACTAAGAACAGAATTACTCCAAGGTCAACAGTAGTTTTCTCATGCCAGCAACCCCCATTTTTGGTTTTTGTTTACCATTTTAAGTTATGCTACAATCCCAAATGTACCACTTTGTGTTTTCCTCTAACCTTCTGCATAGTGTGACACCTTAATATAAACACAGAAATCTGTATTTTCCTTCATATGTAATAGATGATCAGAGCAAGTAATTCAGAGGGACTCTGAGGTCTAAAGTCATACCTACTCCTCACATCCTTAAGGGAAATAACCCCCATTACTAGGTTTGATAATATAGCTGGAAATCTTTCCACCATGTACGTTCATGCATGTCTGAGTGTGTCTTTTGGTCCTTGTGACAAAGTGGGTGAGAACACCATTTGTCCATAGTCTTAGTTAACATTCTTGTTTTGATTTAACCATATTTGATATGTAGTCTGCAATAGGCAAACATCTACTATCCCGGGTTTGTTTATGTTTTGCACTTTTACAGATTATGTACTATAACATCTTGGTTTAAATCAATTCCTACAAGTTTGTTAAGTTAACATGTTATTTATTTCAACCTTTAATTGGTTTTGTTTAAACTTACCTTACCTACCTGTCTTCCAGAAACAAAAGGAGGAAATGTAGTTTTACTTCCTGTATTTATAGCTTCTGGGTTAATCTGAGGTCACAGGAAGAGACCAAGTGCAGAAGGGGAAGAATTCTTGTAATTTAATAAAGTTGATTTTTAGAGTGTTTATGGAGAAATAGATTTATTGTTGTAATATGTATTGATTACACCACAGAGTTTATGTTGCTAGTAAAGAGTTGCAGTAGAGGTTTGATTATGATAATGTTCATCTTACCTACTGAATGGAATAATGCAGAGGAGAAATTGTTTGGTTAAGTGGACTATTTAAGCAGATGAACGCAGGTGTTCAGGAAAGGAAAAGGACCAGGTCAGTGTAGCTGTGTGCATAGGACCTTAATTTCTGTTGATTTAAGTTCAGTTA
>VUQG01024218.1:0-11586 GCA_015106755.1 Etia nguti | reverse complement strand
TTGAGTTTTTCCTTTCCAGTCATCTTTCTCACTCACTTTGTGTTAATAGACCTCTCTGCATTGAATCATACCTGTTATTAATCTCTGTCTCTCTTCCACAGCATGTCTTTATCCTGTTTTCCTTCTCTCACCCCAACCGGTCGCAGCAGATGGCCGCCCCTCCCTGAGCCTGGTTCTGCCGGAGGTTTCTTCCTGTTAAAAGGGAGTTTTTCCTTCCCACTGTCGCCAAAGTGCTTGCTCATAGGGGGTCATATGATTGTTGTGTTTTCTCTGTATCTATTATTGTATGATCTACTACACAATATAAAGCGCCTTGAGGCGACTGTTGTTGTGATTTGGTGCTATATAAATAAAATTGAATTGAATTGAATTGAATACAAACCGCATTTACATTGCCACATGTTGATGCTGAATTCATTAGCAGTATTTGTGGTCATCCATTTATATCATCCGTCATGCAGCCGTCAGCAGAGATCAACTTTCTGAGATAGAGCACCTCATTTCTGAACAGGTCCCATTTGTCTGGTCTTAGTTTAGATGCTTGAGAACATATCCTCAACACATCGTCTAAGTATGGATTGCATATTTTGTCTCTGAGGCCTGCTTCCATACTATACTGAAAAGCTGAGGGTGCACTTGTGAGGCCACCACCCCCGTGGTGCTTTGAAGGTTGTGAATTTCTTTTTTAAATCTTTACTGATGCTATCCTGATAGTAAGTTTTAGTCCACTACACTGAACCATGGGTTTCCACCAAGCCTATTCTAGTACCTTATCTCCAGAATGTATAGTATGGAGTGCCTATCTGGTGTGCATTTTTAGGTTTTCATTTTGGTTTCTGGCAAATGCATGTAACTCTTCCCTTAGTATTTGTTTAACAGCTGCTTGTTGTTTGCTGGTTAAGTGACTGACACTGACCAGGGGATCCTACAATTCACCCTCAGAATCACTCTGAGCCTTTTCTGTAGTTAAGTTATGTGGAGTCTGAATGCTTTCAACCACTACTGAATCAACCTGATGTTCTTTTATGTACACCAGGTAACAGTCTAGCTTCCTCCTATCAGTGTTCCAGCTGGCAGCCTGTTGTCTCAAACTCTGTTTATGTTAACATGACTTAGAAGATACATGCCCATTTTACATGTTTAGTTAAACATCTTGTTTCCTGTTGTTGTACTGATTTTATAAACGTCCTTCAAACAGATTCAGTAATTTCAGTGCTGAGATATGTTTTCCTGCCACTGATTCTGCTGCTGGCAAACGTTGGCATTCATTTCTACTACAAGGTACTGTTCATCAGAGTAAATAAATGCATAATTACCTGGAACAAAAGAATAGGAGCACACTGGAAACAGGCATTTGTGTCTCTCAGGTCACCACAAGGCGGAATTCAAAGCAAAAGGAGAACACAGAGATGCATGTTTTCAGAGCAGAAGGAGCGCCTGATGAGGTGGAAGAGGCTGGGGGAACAGAGAAAGACCTCAGACGATTTCATCACTTCAGCCAGAGATAAAATCAGCTGGTTTGATGAGATCCTTAATAGGCTTTTGAAACTTCATGCATATCAAATAACAAGCATTCTGGGAATTACGTTCTCATAGTATAGCACTCACAGATGGTACACAAAAACTTTAATATTGCTGACACTGAGGAAAACCAACAGCATTCAAAACTTCATCTTCCACTGGTCCTTAGCTAGACCAAGTTCCTCTGCTTTAACTATGATGACTGTGACTCAGGTCTTCTAATTGGAAGTTCAGTGGTTTGATCCCTGGTTCCTCCAGTTTGCATCACAAAGTCTCCTTGAGCAAGATATTGAACCCCAAATTTACCAAATATATCCACAGGGGTGTGTATGTGGGGGTTAGTGAGGAAGTGCTACGTAACTACCAATCTATTTAACTTAAATAGTGAGACCACAATGTGGTAAAGTAGTCCATATCATGCATAAAACTAGCCTTGATTCAGCTCTCCAGATATTTCAGGAAGTAGCAATGAGTAGTGGCTACTATCACTCACTCTCTGCCCCCTGTATCATTACACACACACACACACACACACACACACACACACACACACACACACACACACACACACACGCACACACAGTGCAAGAATAAAATTGCAGAAGTATTAAAGAGAAGGTAATGATACATTTACATTGGGATGCAAAAGTTTGGGCAACCTTGTTAATAGTCATTATTTTCCTGTATAAATCGTTGGTTGTTACAATAAAAAATGTCAGTTAAATATATCATATAGGAGACACACACAGTGATATTTGAGAAGTGAAATGAAGTTTATTGGATTTACAGAAAGTGTGCAATAATTGTTTAAACAAAATCATGTACTGAATTGTATCATATGTGTGTAATGTATTGATTAATAAAATAATTTCTGTATTGTTCTCCCTCTGTATTAAGCATTTCTAGCTTTGATTACTTTAGGTTTATTAGTTCCCGGTAATGTTTCCTTCCTGTCCTCTCAGTCTTATCTCTGTATTTTGGCTTTTAGTGTCTCCCATGTTGAGTCAGTCTTGTTTGTCTGTTTACGCTTTTGTCTGTGTCAAGATTGCAGGACTAAGACATCCTGGTTTTTGTATTAATTACTTCCAGTTTTATTTTGATAGTACATTATCTTGTGTGCATTATGTTTAGTTTTGCTTCCCCTGTCTGAACTTCCCTTATCACCCTGGCGTGCTCCCGTGTGTGTGTGTGTGTGTGTGTGTGTGTTTTGTAGTTATGCGTTTATTTTCCTTTGGTACTTTATGTTTTGACTTTGTACTTTGTCTACCAGCCTAAATAAAAAAAGCTCACCTTTCGTTTATCACTATCACACAGCACATGACAAATACTGGCATCACCACACCAAAAATAGCAAGAATAGCAGCGCATTTTATGAAAAAACCGCAGCAATTTCTTCTTAGTTTTCACACTTTACAAAGCTTGTTTGTTAGTTCATCACAGGGTGACTGTGGGTAAGTGTCATTTTTGTTCTGAGCACCATCTTTTTGCCACTGTTTCTCCAAACTCGGGTCGCTCACAGAGGATCTAAAGCACAGACTGATGTACTCAACAGTGGAATTTGTTAGAGAAAAAGTCTTCTTTCTTTTTTTTACACTTATCGAGCAGAAGAAACCTCAGTGGAAATTCTTTAACTGTTTATTGATTTATATCATTCCACAATGATATAATGACATAAATTAATTTAGATTTTGGATATTGTTACACTGTAGCTGATAGCTGTTGTCTAAAGGCTTGAAATGTTTACACTGATAGGGAAACCATGTTTTAACCAGTATTTAATGAAATTTATTGCATTTGATCTTTTAAAGCATTTTCCTGAATTATGACTGCTGATAGAGGTTATCATGTGAGATATTATTCATAGTTAGAGGTAGTGGTATGGAGAGTGATTCGGGAAGAATGGATATCCCGCTATGTGGAGTTAGGAGTGTGATTCCCACTGCGCTGTCCGCAGCAGTGTCCAGGGGAGGAGCTGGAAGGGTTGACGATTAGCAGGCTGCGTTTCCCAGGCAGTCGTGTCTGTCGCTAAAGCAAAAAAAACGGATAAACAAGGTGAGAAAATAGTTGATCAACTGCTGTAAACGACTTTTAAAAGATTCAGTTACACTGCATGTTGTTTATGTATAAATGAGTTATAATGAGCTTTGTATGCCTTTAACACCAGTGAACACAATGAAACTCCACGGGAGCAGCAACAGCTGGAACAGCTTCAGAGTACGGTGGGAGGAAAAGCAGGGGCCGCGCTATAAGTAGCCGACACCGAGGACGGTGATAACCCGAAACTACATAGGAAGGTTCGCAGAACATCCTCCACACTGTCATCTTTATCAAAAGCAGAAGTTTCCTTTCTCTACTTGACATTTTTCTGACACTTTGCTACTTTTTATTCCTCCAATTTCACACAAACATCTCGACTTTCTACTCCTTACATTTTCCAAACCGGCTCATTATCATCATCATTAATGATTTCACTCCTTCCTGACTACAGGATTTTTTTCTTCTTTTTATATATTTAACAGGAACAGCACATGTTGATGAACATCAATATACCAAACATATAAAGTGTAAACATGCTAGATTATGGCAAAACTGCTAATTAACATGTGTAGTCCAGGGCAGCTCATAGAAAACTTTGTAATAAACAAAACGTACAAATACAAGACAAAAGCAAAGATAAATGACACATCACACCCGTAAAAACGGTCACACATCTCCTTTATAACACTGAGTTCCCTACAGTGACAGCAGTTTGACCAAATGCCTATAAAACACCTTACAGTGCCCTCTAGGGATGGCCTTAGTGCCAACTCTGCAATCTGTCTTGGTTAAGTCCATGTAGAACAATATATGTCAAACAGGCGTACATATTGTCATCACCTCCAGTTGGTGTGTTTGGTGACATGGACAGCCAATGTTGTGAACATGATAACTGGAGAACAAGGCAAAGTAGATTGTTCAAACTGATGGCATGGAATGAGTTCAAATCTGTGTGACCCTGTGTTTTTGTTGGTGTATCTCACACAGTGCTGTGAAAAGCAATTTTCCTCCTTCAAGATTTTTTCTGCTTTTGGTTTTTTTAACGCATATTTGTAACACTCGAATGCTTCAGATCATCAATTTTAGGCCCATTTTTTAAAGATTTTGTAGTTTAAAGTGTGGCTTCCAGTTTAGTCCACAGAAAAATTCATGAAATTACTTAAGATTTAAAATTGCGACATGTCTAAACAGTGAAAATTCTCTGGTTGCATTTCTTTCCACTTCACTATAAAAGGATTGACTTCCTTCCTCATTCAGATCATGTTCCCAAATGTTAAACTGTGAGTCCTTGCTAATACTTTTTAGGCTAATTTAGGAGTTCCCTAAAATGATGAGCGCTAAACCTCAAGAAAGTATTGGGTTTTGTTTCATCTGTGTCAATATTACTTTTTAATCACCAGATGGAGACAGCGTGTGTGTTCCTGTGGATGATTGTAGAGTTGGTGCAAATTTGCTCCTAATGCTGTGCAGATGAATCAATATGCAATATCCGAGAGTCACTAGATTACCCGAGCGGTTTTATTTCTATTTTAAAAAACTGAATTTTTAATGATGTGGTGAGCTCCAGTCTTTAGAGCTGCTCGGTGTCAAAGCCCCGTGGATAAATAAAAAAAAGAAATTTCAAAACGAAAGGGGAAGTGTTTCGGGAGGATGAACCAAATGTGAAGTGTTTTTTGTACACTGTAGTTTTTTGTTGACTTTACTGTCATCTGGTTCCCATAAATCACATGAAGCAGCCTCTTTTTTCAGTCATGGGGTGCAGACAGCAGAGAGTGCTTCATTTTTTGACCTTCGGTAAGACATACTTTTATAATGCTTTTGTAGAGAAACAGTTTGGGTCTTTGAGGTTTAGCTTTCAGTGTAAATATTGGTCACTTTAGATAAATGACTACAGATGTATTTGCTTACTTTACACAATAAGCAATGTCATTTTGTTCTCTCCAAAAGTTTCTTGCCTCTTGGCCTTCACTTCACCTGCTGCAGGTCAGTCTGTTCTTGTGTGTGAAATCATTTTTAATTCTTTTCAAATTTAGGAAAATATTAAATATAGTTTATATTATGTGCCTGATAGGTCAGATCAGACTAGCTGGCTCTGGGTCCACTCAGTGCTCTGGAAGAGTTGAAGTCTATCACAGTGGCTCCTGGGGAACAGTCTGTGATGATGGCTGGGACTTAAAAGATGCTGAGGTGGTCTGTAGACAGCTGGGCTGTCGGAAAGCAGTGAAGGCCACTCAGTCTGCTCACTTTGGGGAAGGAAGTGGAAAAATCTGGCTTGATAATGTGGGCTGCTCAGGAAGTGAAAGTTCCTTAACTGAGTGTGGACACAGAGGATTTGGGACACACGACTGTGGACACAGGGAGGATGCTGGTGTCGTCTGTTCAGGTGAAACAACTTCTAGATAAGGATTTTTTTAGACCACTTTATATAAACTATTGTATATTGACATTTATTTTATTAAATGTAATTACAATCAATAAAGTTCAATATCATCAATAACCATTTAATAATTGGTTGGCAAATTATTTTGGAGCACTATGTGAAGGTTATCATTCAGTTAAATTGAGGTCTGAAATACCATTTTTTTCATGCACCGGTCATTTTTAGATTCAGTGTTGCCAAAAATGTCCAACATTTTGATGTTTTTAATACACATCCTTTATTGCATATAGCCAGATGTGTATTTTTATGCACAGTGCATATTTTTTGAAGT
The DNA here is from genome assembly GCA_015106755.1 of Etia nguti. Classification (NCBI taxonomy): domain Eukaryota; kingdom Metazoa; phylum Chordata; class Actinopteri; order Cichliformes; family Cichlidae; genus Etia; species Etia nguti. The sequence goes on along the minus strand of VUQG01024218.1, from coordinate 5,317 downwards.
AACACCTCATCATATTCAAACATTTCAGAAAAGGTGTAATATAATATGATGCCAGTGATGACCTGGTAAGTTATTACTGAGATTATGCTAATAAATGTTTTAAGATTTAAGATTATAAATAAATATGTTTCCAAGAAAATGCTCTCAAAGTAGATTTTCTAATGTGAAGCTCAGACAGAAATCTTCACTTCAGGTACAACAACATACAGCAGACTTTCTGGTTTTATTTCCAATCATATTTTATGAATAAATCCTTTACAAATGTGTTTGTCCACTCTTCACTCTAAGCCTGATTTTGTACACTTTACACCTAAAAACAATGAAAGAGATTTCCAAAATAAATAAGCAATGACTTAATAATGCCAACAAATTACAACAAGAAAACTGAAACAGATGAAAGTCTGTATACTGTAATATTTCCATATCTGTAGTGTGTAAAGCTTGCAGATATTTAGAAAGCACCTTATTTCACATGAACTTAAAACAAAATACACAGTAAAAAGTATGAATTCTTCTAAAGTTAACTATAAATGGAAGAAAGAAGATAAGTGGTAAGTGTAGGATCTCCTGTAACAGGGCTCTATGCTTTCTATGTTTTCTTTCCCACCACTTTAGTTTCTCAAAATGTTTGCCTGATCCAATAGATGTAACTTTCATCACATCAATACTTCTGCCAAATGTAACAAAGCCCAATCCCTGTCACGAACAAATGACGGGATTGGGCTGTCATGTAATTGACTGTTTTCTGTGACTAGGTTCTCAGATCAGATTAGCTGGGTCAACTTGGTGCTCTGGAAGAGTTGAAATCTACCACAGTGGTAACTGGGGAACAGTGTGTGATGATGACTGGGACTTAAATGATGCTAAGGTGGTCTGCAGACTGTTAGACTGTGGAACAGGCCTGTATGCCACTAGGTCTGCCTTTTTTGGTCAAGGAGCTGGAGAAATTTTGCTCGATGACGTGAGCTGTTCAGGAAGTGAAAGTTCCCTTACTGACTGCCAGCACAGAGGATTTGGGACGCACAACTGTGGACACGGTGAAGATGCTGGTGTCATCTGTTCAGGTGAGAAGTGTTTGTTATACTCTTATCTAAACAGAGATAAAAATGGGCCAAAATAATACACAATACATTTTGAACTCTTTCTTTATCAAGCACACCCATTATGCGTTCTCAGTGGTGGTGGAAAGTAAACACAATCATGGTTTAAAATAACCAGCTGTTCCTCCTTTGGCAGCAAGAACTTCAAACAAACATATTTGCAGCAGATTTTGTGCCCCAACTGGTCAATTATCTGATTGCTTGCATAATGTCCACGTTCTAGCACTGTACTGTCATCGAACTTAGCCAGTCTTAAAATATGCCAGCCCCTTTCTAAGTTCTGATCTCTGTGTCAGATATTTGTGTTTTCATGAGTGTGTGATAAGACAAGTTTAAAAAAATATCGGTCCTTGTGTCAAAATGGCTGAAGATATCTTTATCAACTTCAGTTTCCTTTCTTTGATATAGGGCATCTATGCCCAAATACAGTACCACACGATCTTACGCCCACAATACTTGATATTTATAGTTGCAGTATGGTGCTGTTTTTTCTGCTGTAATCTTCATGCAGCAACTTCCCTCTTGGTTTCCTGCTATGGACCTCATGCCTGTTCAGTTATTTGCATTCAGAAAACACATTAACAGTGGTGCTTATCAACTTAACTAATACGCTTGAATTAGCTCTAACTTGAACAAAGGGGTTAAAGTGATTTTTGGAGGTGGAAAACCTAAGATAGGATGCAAGATGACGAAAGAAATCACTGAGAAACAAGAGCACCTTGGAGACCACAACTCCTCCGAAGGGCAAGAACTATACTAAAACTTTGTTGTTTTAAGATGTTCCTTTGAGAACAGGCTAATGACATCCTGTTTTTATTAAAATATGATGACATTAGCCTGTTTTAATAGAAACAGGCTAATGTCAGCATGTTTAATAAAAAGATTAAGGACATCATTAATATATACTGATGATTAATGCTGATGTCAGCATGATAGCATTGTGTTATTCAATTTGTTTTGGATTATGATATTTTTAGCACAAAGATTTTTTTGATACAAAAATGCTGATAAATGCATTTTCTTGTCACTAAGTTATTAAACCTCGGGTGTCAAACATATGGCACGCGATACAATAATAATTTCATATGTCAGTTATTAATGGCCCGTGGGAGGCGAATCTTCAGCCCTGCTGAGAATTCATGCAAGCAGGGACAGGACTTTATTTTGATGGGCAAACCATTTGGCCACATGCAAAGACAGACTGGAAAACTTGAAGTCGTTTATAATTCTTAACTTGTTTGATCTGCTGCTCACCACAAACAAGCATAAACTTTGGACTTTTAACTATATTTTCATAGGTTTTACAGTTTTTCCTTCTGATAAAAACCTTCCTTATGGCCACAAAGTAATTAAGCAATAAACAATTAATCTGTTGAACCCCAATGCTCCCAGTACCAGAGGCGAGAGGGAAAACATCTGGTTTAATGGGATGTACCGCCAGACCCGTTAAATATAGACACGTGTAGCATCCACAGAAACATCAGAATCTCAGCTAAAAGTTTACGAAACCATTTCAACAACCACCAAACAGCAAACGATTAACGAGCAGGTAAACAGATTTCGCTTTGTGAAAATAGGAAAAGTTCTTACAAAGAGTCCTCAAAGAGTCATGCTGATAGGTTTTTTTCTTTGTCACAGCAGCTTTTAAAAATTGTTAAATATGTAACTTCTTTACACAGTGACAGAAAGGAGAGTTTCACTGGTCCAGCCTGTTTAAGATCAAAGTTCTCTGTATGTGGCCCATGATGTAAAATGAGTTTGACACCCCTGCATTAGACACTACAATCTGTGGTGTCTTAAATCTGTACAATGTTTAGCTGACACTGGGTGAAATCAAACACTTCACATTTTTCATGTGTTTCTTGTTGCCTGGCTGCACACAGAGAAAGTCATGATTCCAAACATATCCAGGAACTAATAAGGTTCTGAAATCAAATGTTACTCAAACCAGCCATTCCAACCCTACAGTACTTGTCTAAATGTAGAGTTAAATTATGCAAGATTTAGATATCCTCAGGATTTATGATCTCATTCTGGTGATCAACATCTCATATGCTGAAAACAAAAAACAAAAACAAAATGAAACCAAAAAAAATGGAACCCAAACAGATAAGCATGATTAGTCAAGCACATTCACACAGAAATGAAGGGGGTGGATGGGAGGAAGATATTTTTTTATGACCTGCCATAAATGCCTTATGGGTAAGTTACATGAATAGAATCTGCTTTTGTTTTGTTTTCTTAATAAAAAAAATGTCTTTGGTTTTGCTGGTCTCCCTGGTGACCATGAAATCCTGCTGCTACTTTTACAGTACTGTTTCAGTCCATGAAAACTAGCATCTCAAAGAAATCTATAGTAGTAATCATATAGTAATCATTAGAGATGAGCTGCAGTGTTTTTTTCTAATGAACGATCACTCCAGCTAAGCAGTTAGAGAACACAAAAAGCCAAAAGCAAAACAGTCATTATATTCATCATTTTTATTTAAGAAAAAATGTTCATGTGACTTACCATTTCACTTCAAGGATGGATGTCATTAAACAAATGTTAGATTTGTCTGATAATTGGTGAATTTAGCAGTACAACTTAGCAGGAAGGTTCAACACATAATACAGTGTCTCAATTTCTTTTCAGTCAGGGCTACAATAGTCAAATAACTGCTGTTATTTCCAACTGTGGTTCAGTGGCAAGGACCACAACTCCAAAAATGGATGAAAAACACCATTTGATGTGGGCCAGGGTAGAGACCAGCAGTTTAGAGAAGGCTCTGATAAAGCTTGGAAATGGCCTGGCAGCTAAATGGACTGATTCTTATATACTGCTTTTCTACTCTACTTGAGCACTCAAAGTGCTTTATACAGCATGCCTCATTCACTGATTCACACAATGAGAAATGGTTTAGAGAGCAACTTGGGGTTTGCTATTCTGCCAAAAGACACTTAGGCACGCAGACTGGAGACCAACCTTCCAGTTAGGAAATGACCTACTCTACCTCCTGAGCTACAGCTACCCCTGGTATTTATGAGAAAGGATAGTTAGCTTTGACAAAGGAAGGGAGAGTGTGGTACATGAACAGCCCTTTCATGTTTATATATCAAAAGCTGCAAGTGGGGAGAGCAGCAGTAATAGTTCTGTACAGAACAGAGCAGGGATCAACATGAAATTAAGTCAGATGGAGGATTGGGAAGAGCTGGAGTGGTAGTGAGTTGGTAGTGGGTTGTAAAGTTATAAAGTTACAAAGATTTGCTATTTAAATGCATAAACTTATATTTATCTAAACTAACATTATTCTAAACCATGTTTTTCAGTGAGCCTTCCAAAGCCTATGATCACTCTGAATAGAGATGAGGTTGCCTGGGGTGAAGATGTCACGATTACTTGTTCAATCTTATCCGAGTTCCTTAGTGGAACTTTCATCCTCAAGAAGACCACAGGCACTTTCAGCCAGACTGCACCATCAAGTTCCAGATCTGCTACCTTCAGTATCCACAAAGTGGACTTAGATCATAACGGCTCATACCAGTGTCAGTATCAGAAAACCATTTCAGGTCAAAACTTGTCCTCCACCCTCAGTGATGCTGTCAGACTCTCTGTTAATGGTAAGAAAACAAAACAATTTCCTGAGCTCGACGGTTCATTCCAACAATCAAAAGCTAAAAGTGCCATTAAACCAGAAACATATTAAATCAGTATTATCCTATTTTTTTTGTTTCTTCATTTGTTTTGTTTGTTTTTTCAGTGAGTTTCCCGAAACCCCATATCGCTATAAATCCTGTTGGTGAGGTCACCTGGGGTCGGAACATTGCAATCACCTGTTCAATCTCCACTCAGGTTTTGGGTGGAACGTTCATTCTGAAGAAAACATCAGATTCATTCATAAGGACCCAAACTTCTAGTACAAACTCTGCAACATTTAATATCCTTAAAGTGAACATTGATAACGAGGGATCGTACCAGTGTCAGTATCAGAAAATGGGCTCAGGTCTCGAATTTAACTCCCCACCAAGTGACTCTGGTAGGCTCTCTGTGACAGGTAATAAAGCAAATACATGTAAGAAGAACAAGAACAAGAACAAACTAATACAGCTGATAAGTTGTTTCATAAATTGTGACAAACTTATAGTGTTAGCTTATTTATTATATGTTTCAATCATAGCTTAAAGTTGTTTTAATAGCTATTTACAAAAAAAAAAAAAAAAAAAAAAAAAAAAAAAAA
>VUQG01024215.1:0-20115 GCA_015106755.1 Etia nguti | reverse complement strand
TTTATTTTAAAATTTTTTTTTTATTAAAAATTTTTTTTTTTTTTTATTTCTTTTTTTTTTTTAATTTTTTTTTTTTTTTTTTTTTTCTCTGTCATCCCAACACACTTAGTGTTGGAGTATGTAGGGGAAAAAGAAAGCGAGGAACTATGGATATTAACAAATATTCAAATCAGTGCCAGTAGAAGTGTGTGTGTTTACTAGAAATCTCCAAAGGACAACATAAGTACATGCTGCCACCTGTGAATGTTTTTATGGGAAATCTTCTTTTAAGAATTGTAAACCTTCTGGGTTAATAAAGGTAAAGCATGTTGTTTTAGCACAAATCAGTAACATAACATGCTCAAGAGCATAGAAACAAAGACTGGAAGGCCTGGAATGGTGATGATACTTTTTTTTTAATACACTGGAAAATCAATATGACTTTCAAAGAAGTCATGTTGAGGTGTTGAAGTGAAACTTCAGTGTTAGAATAGAACAAGAGCTCAGAGACAAAACACTACCATCTGTGAGTGTAGGTGCTGTGGGTCTCAAGTAGAGAACGGGTCACCTGTTAATGTTGAACTGCTGGCTTCTTGGGCCAGTTTGTCCTTCAGCAAGCAAAACACTCAACAAATCCCTGAAAATAGGAGGTCGAGCTCAGCTCATTTGCTAGACATTAAGAGTAGAGTGGATTCTCCTTTACATCTAAAGGAGGTGGTTCAGAGTGACTGTGATGCCTCCTGGATGACACATAGTTGAGGTGTTTTGCCCTAGTCAGAGGAGGCCCTGGGGAAGACCCAGGAGACACTGATCAGATTATGCTTCTTGGCTGGCTTGGGAACATCATGGTGTCCATCCTAACGAACTGGAGGAGGGAAGTATCTGGGTGGTAAGACCTGGCTATCAAACTGCTGCCCTACAGAATTGGATTTGGTTAATTTACTCTTATTATAAAACACAACATTTCTGCATAAATCAAAGAGGTATTGACTAAAACGTCTGATGTCACTTTTTCCTTTTGACTTAATGATGAGATGACACTCTCCTGGTGATCAAAAATAATTCATATTTACTTGTATCTTAAGCTTTATTTGTGTATTATGAGAGAAAAAGAAGTGTGCACGTCTTTCCAGATCAAGCTGATCACCATTGCTCTACTCCAAAGAACAAAGTTTCTGACTTTTACTAAACTTCTTTCAAGTAGGGGGGAGGGGGAGACTTTGATATTTAAATATATATTGTATTGTTAGGTAGTGCTGAGCATCCAAGATTTGTGCCTGAATCTGCAGCAGTAGGCTGTTGCTTTAATGGGCTCTCTCTCAGTGGTCTATCAGACACAATCATCATATTCAGCTGCCTGTTAAATTCACTTGTAGCCATATCGTCTGGCTTTATGTGCAGATTCCTGACAATATTTCTGATTTAGCTTGGTGTTGTGAAGAAAGAGTTTTAACCCAACACTGAAAATCATATCTACTCTACCAGGTGTTTGTTTTGTGCCGATAAAGGCCACAAGCTGGAAAACACTGGTCAAATAATAAAGTTGCTAATCTCATGAAACAGCAAGTAAGAAAGTTTTTATTAGTAGGGAAATGCTCTTGTACTCCACTGTATTGATCAAAGAGAGAAAGCAAAGCAAAAAAAAAAAAATCAATATCAAAATATGCTGATTATTGATTTACTTGATGGTTCATCTGGCATTTAAGCTGCTTGGCACAGCAAAGAAGAACATGTGCCCGTCCCATCTGTGGCAGCCAGTTCCCCTTCCCTATATGCTTTTATCTCTTACCTGCTCCCACTGTTAGAAGTGTTCCTTAATCTAGCCTTGCTTGCAACCTGTCTTCGTCTCTTTCTTCCCCTGCATCTGTCCGCGTGTCCGTCTGCCAGCCCTACCTCCCGCTCTCACCCTACCCCCCTGTCCTCCGTCATGAGGAGATGAATGGTGCTCTGTCACTCGCCAGGCTCTTCAGAGGGCCGGCGCTCCGTATGAGGAAAGTGCCAGTCATTAACAGGAGGGGGAGGAGGGAGAGAGGCAGGATGAAAAATGAGTTCATTTACGGGCAAGTCCTGTGAGCCGCATAACGTCAGCAGCAGCAGCAACCCCCCCCACCCCCCTTCACCTTCTCCTCCCCTCTTCCTCCCATCACTTTCTGTAGGTGTGTGTGTATGCGTGTGTGTGTACATGAGGGGCTGGGGTAAGAAGGAAGGAGTTAGGAGGTGGCGGTAGGAGTTACTCAGCAGATTTTCACCCGTGTTAAAAAAAAAAAAAAAGAGGCCACTGCCTGTGAGAAGAAGCAGACACAAGATTAAGGAAGGTAAGTTGAAGTGGGAAGAATCTAAGCACAGAGGAAAAGAGGAGGAAGCATTACCAGGTCGGGGATTAGACAAAGCCTCATTATTCAGATTGGAAGGGCCAGAATGAATTTTAGCCACAGATAAATGCCTCTCACGGCTAAGTAGCTGCATAAAATCTAAAATGCTAGGTCAAACTGACTTAATTAGATTGCTGTTACCTGTCGGAACCCTAAAAGCTTTTCAATAATACAAAGTGATAAATATGCATGAATCATGTCTCAAAGTTGTATAAAGCAAAGATGTACTGTGTTTCTTTAGGCTGAGATAATACTAGAGGTAGACAACATTATACAGCAACAAGCCTAGAAAGGCTTTTTTGAGCGTTGTGGTTTTTCAGCCACAATGAAAAGCAGACTGTAGCTTGTATGCCAGATGGTAGGCAAGATAGATTAGAAGGTAAGAAATGACAAAACTGGTTTAAAAAGGTGGGTGTGAAGGCTTTAAAATGGGACGCTAATGTGTCAGGTAATTGCAGGAGAACATTTAAAAACAAAACTATATTTTTGGCGTACGACTGCTTTGCAGCAGCCTTGAACATCATATACGGTTAAAGGCACAAAAATAGTGGTCTAGTTTATGTTCTTTCATTAAGCATAATTGGAAAGGCAAATTTAAGTAAATTTCCTAATAAAACATCTTTTGTGTTCTCCACTATTAACCCAAACTAGACGGGTTTCACCTCTGTTTTTGCAGTCATCCAAACGGATCCACCTCAATATAGCTGTTAGGTTTTTTTTTTTGCATTTTGATTAGTTTTAGCTACTCTAATTGTTGACTGGTAATGTGCAATATCAAAGTGGTTTTTTTTTTGTGGGGGGGGTAAAAAGCACTTGCAGTACCTTATTTACACAACCGGAATACATAGGAAGTCCACAGAGTCGTTCAGTTCCTCCCATGCATAATTTCTAATTGTCATTTCCAACAGAAGGCAGAATAATGTGAATTTTATAGTGCGACTCTGTCACAATTAATTCACAGCAAACGCAGTCTGTCACCGTCAGCTGAGAAAATAAAAGACAAGTTGTGGCTTCATGGGATCCACAAAACCTGCGACTTCGTAGTAGGAATTATGCCTGCGTGTGGATTGCACTGTTTAAAGGTGGCATAATGTAAAAATGATGAAAAAAGATAGATGCAGATGTTTTGATATTGCGGAGAGGAGAGGAGCACTACTGTACAAGATATTTTGCTCTTCAGCTACGGACAAAAAAGTAGTCATTCATCTTTGTAAGACAAGCTCCTTTGTGGGAACTGGACTCTATCAATGGGTTTTGTTGATTTAACGTCATACTGGGTCTAAACACTTTCTACATTTTGAGGTGGCCGAGACATTTGTGCTCTGGTTCTAAGCACAGACAAGCAATGTTTGAAGGTGCTGGGTGTGTTAGCAGATTTGCTGGTATTTGGCCAGTCTGATCGTGATCAATTTAAGATCCCAACCCATTATAGACATGACACCCACACAATCATACATAGAAATCTGTTGGAGAGTTTTGCAATGCCAAAGGTTTTCTCATCTTCAAACAGGGATGCATATAAGGCAGTCATATTGGTGCACTGATGCATGCCCACAGATGAGGTTCACCACAGTTTTTACTGTTCGGTGACAGGAGTATCTACCTGTTACCACAGCAAAAATATACATAAGTGCTCTGTTCAAGTGCTCTTCATTTTTTCTTGGGGTGTGAAATCACAAGATATTTAGAGCAGTTTTTAAGGAATTTTTAAAAATCATATTTTAATGCTGCTTTTATATAATGTTTTTATTTCCAGATGACCACTGGCAATTAGAAGGGGCTAAAAAAAAAAGGCCAAATAACTGCCCAAAGGTGTCACCAAGATGGCACAACTTCAATAAGAATTCATCTTCTAAAGCTCTGTTACTCCAGAGAATCTCATCTACATTAGCAAAAAGAGAGCCTGCTTTATAAAATATATGTAGTTAAAATACAGTATCTCCATTACTTGTAAGCAAATTGTCGACTGAAAAAAAATGCTCAAAATTACAGTTTAGCTTTCAGATTCGCCACAAATCAGCTCTAGTGTTTTCACCTTGCCTAGTGTGCATTTGATAGACTTACAACTCACTGAGTGTTTACCAGCTGTAGCAGCCCTGAACTGTATCTGACCCCCTACTCTAAACCACCTGGAAGGAGAGAACATTAAGACAATTTCTCAGTAGGGATTCATAAAATGCTACATCATGATGTTGTGTATAAGTTCTGGTCCTTACTGCACGTAACCATCTGACCAGTGGGCACTGGGAAGACTGTAAATTCAAAATACATCCATCATTTCTCTGTCATTAATCAGTACACGACACTCCTGCCTCTTGGCATATTTGGTTCAATTGTAGACATTCAAAGTGGAATTGTACAAATCTAAGCTCTGGGAGAGTTTACGAAGGACATAACAGTACTTTCTCATCAAAGCGTTTAGTTTTTTTTAAGCCATTTTCTTTTCTCTGCAGGTTTACTCAAATTTATGTCAATATGAGTGAAAATGCACAAAATGTTAATCCAATTAAAAAAAATGGCCTGAAAAGAGTTTCTGTTTGATTACAAGCATAATAAAGATTTAATTTGCTTTCTTGCTGTGATGTGTAGACAGGCAAAAAAGAGAGGATTGAGGAAACCTTTTCAAGTAAAGCTGCTGAGATAAGAACACATTGCAGGTGTGTTGTGCTTTGTGTGTGGCGGTGTTCCTCCGTAATTTAATTTCATACATCATAAATGCCACTTTGACACTTAGTCAGGCATGTGGCGACATGAAAGCGGAAACCATAAATTAAATCAGAGCCATTTCCTCTTTTCTCTCTGTCCAACTTCTTCCTGATTTACTCTGCTTGGCTGGAGAAGACCGAGGTGCTGGAGCACTGATTAATGTTGCTCTCTGAGTGTTGAGTGCAGTCACTGTAGTTTGTATTAGTTAGAGCTCACACATGTCCCTCTATGTAGTTAGGCAGAGGCTAAGAAAGACAGGGAGGGGAGGAAAAAAGAGGAAAAGTCTCTATTCTCTGTCTAAAAAAAGAGTGCATTTCCAAAAGAAATCTCACAGTGTGAAACTATTCCTGCACAGTCTGAACAATGTGCTTTTCTAGAAAATTCTGTTTTATACCAATCTCCTTGCTGGCTAAGAAAATTCTCATCAAGCGTGAATGGAATACAAAGTTTGGAGCTCTGGGACTTATGGATACCAAGAAAGTACAATATCTCTTTCTCTGCATCTCCTTTTATCAGTATCCTGCTGCTGGGATGCACAAGCCATTGCACTTCAATAGGCTCCACTATTGTGAATGATCGCGAATGCTTCTTGTTGCCTGACTAATAGCACTAAGCTTTTTGACGATGGTTTTAAGTGCAGCATAGATCTTCGGTTTATCACCCCTGTGTTCAAAATGAATTTTTGCCACTCACAAGCGGATACCCCTCCTCGGCAAACCTGTGTTTATGAGTGAATTTCCCCCCAGGGCTCTGCCATTATGTGCTGCTGATTTCCTCCAGCACTGTTTAATTTCAGGCTCCAATTGGAAGTACACATTAAAGCTTAATGGGTGAGGTGGCTATTGATTTTAAGATAAATAACACGAAAACAATACAGACCAGCTTCTGATTTTCATTTACCTTTTCATTACTTGATACTCTCTCAAAGTTTATAGCAGCCTTTCTTGTTAGCTGCTTTGTCTCCGCGGTGGCTCTTCTGTGCAAATGTTCTCTGTGTTTCTCGCACGGGTTACAAATCATTTTCACTATTTTGTAGTTTCTCCTCTTGCTTATTTCGCTGGAGTATCAACGAGACGAACCTGCTGGGAAGAAAATCTGCCCCAAAGCACAGAGGCCACATATGCATCCTGGCTGATGCAGCTGCGTCTCAGCTCGCGCTGCTGGCTGCTCCCTGCCTGTGTAGCCAGTGGTCTGTCAGGCAACGAAGCAGGGGAAACGGTGGGATAAATGATTATTTATGATCTGCCACCTCCCATCCTCTCAGCTATCCCTAGGCCCTGTTCATTACTGCTGCAGGCTGCCACTGTGTGGGAGAAAACATGCACACACGCGTGCACACACAAATGCTAAGCAGCATCTGCACAAATAAACTCTTGCTCAGGCAAACAACACACACATACACACAGGCACTCACCATTCTTTTCTCCGTCTTTCTTTTTTCCGCTTCTCCCCCATATCTCATTGCTTTCACTTTAAAGCATCATATCTCAGGCGCAGTCTGCTATCATGTCACTTGCACCATCATCCACAGCAGAATGGGCACTCAACTTGCCAAACTTTCCCCCCAGCATGCAGTCCGCTGGGAAGCAAAGACATCATCGCATACACTGCTTTGAAAAGCAGCTCTTCCACTACTCATGCTCCCTGCTTGGCATTAAGTGGCACATGGCTGATGAGTCTCTGTGGTTTTGTCTCTCTCTCCATGCATCATGTTTTTCATTGTGCCAGACTTCCAGCAGCTGGACCTAATAAATCCCGGGAAAACCCAGAGAGCTCAAGGTAGCTTAAATAATTGATCAGACTGAGCGTGGAGCCTGGCAGCCAGCTTGCCTAAACTACAAGGAAATCACAATAAGACAGAGAACACTATGTCCATGTTTGCTTGTGTGCGTTGACTTGTGTTCATGGTTGTTCTTTGTGTGCCTTCGCCACAAAACAAATAACACAGGTGGATTTCGGTAATACAACTTTTGGCAACATGTGCACTTTAAAAGACATCCAAAGTAAAAGAACCACATTTTTTCCACCCACATCTGCCTTACAGCAAATATCGGCGCCCGCTTCACTTTACAGTGATCTTTACAGAAAACGAGTAAAAGCAAACCAGTCCCTGAGAGGAGCTTTGACGTGTCAGTCTATTAGGCTGTGAGACCTGCAGAACACAGGCTATTTCATGTTTTAAAAGCTCTGTGTGACGTCTTGTCTATAAAGAGGAGAGTTAGGGTGTGCTTTAAATGGAATATACATCACATACATCAAGAACTTGTTAAGAGAATGTATATATAAGTCCCAGGGCTAAAGCGATATGTTACAGCAAGTCCATTTAGCTGAAAATACATTGTTGCATGCTGGACACTGTAATTGTCCACTGGGCATCGGAGACCAGTCTGTTGAGTCTATAGGTAGAACCCTACCATGATAACTCACAGTAAATGTCCAGAGCTGACCATTTAACGGGGCGCATGGTCTTGGAGTGTGGTGTGTACAGATGATGAATCAATATAGCCAATGATGATATATGAAGTTCAGCAGATGTGTGCAAAAAGACGCTCCGTTAGGTGGTGTTGGAACGATAAGCAGCAGCTGGATGAAACCAGGAGCCAGAGGTGGCGCAGAGAATAACCGGGTGTTTGTTTACCCACAGTGAAGATGCAACATATAGATGGCAAACAAATAAAAGCACTATTAGCTACTGGTTGTATGAGATTGCTAGCGGCTTCGGTGGTCCGTAATGGGCCACACTTTACAGTATGGACTTCCCGCGGACACACCTCCAAACCCTGCGATTTAACACTGCAGGAATAGTATAACATGATTACACCTACTTTGTTATTTACGTGACCACGTAGTTTGCCAATTATCAATATCATCAACCAGAAATAGGAGAAGCACGAAAAAATAATTAAAGATTGAAAAATACAGCATGAAATGCTCAGACAGTGACTGCAGTGGATGCTTTTCATTGTTTTTAACACTTAGCTTCACTTCTGCTCATTGAATATTATAACTTCACTCTCCTCTGTGGCTGGCTTGTGGACCGATAACAACACAAGACCAGTTGTAGCACATATCTTTGACACTGCCCTCATCTGATTCTCTCTTAAGAAAGATGGCCAGTCTGTAGCTGCCCTTGAACTGGTAATGGACTGCCCACGCATTATAGTCCTTTCCCACTATACCTGCTCGGGCTGGTTCAGCACAGCACGGCTCGACTCAGGTTAGGGTTAAGGTTTTTCCATTAGGTGGTAGCACCTGGTACCGGGTACTTTTTTAGTAGCTGCTCAGCAGGGTTTCCAAGTGACTGAGGCATGCTACCGATTACCGATTGGCTAGTTAGTGGCATCCCTCGACGAGTCATTAAGGCAACTCCTTCACGAAAATCAAAACCGCCTTGTTTGAAACCTGGCAACGTGGGAAATAGCTACAAAAAAACCAACGTGATCACCAAGTCTGACAAAAACCCACAGACTGAGCAGCATCGCTTTGACGTCCTCTGTTGTTGTGGCGTTCACATTGCATACAGATGATGTCACAGGACTTTCACTGTATTGCTATAATGACCCTACACACATTAGGTGGTACTCTATTGTAACGGAAAATGACCGAAACCAAGTAGATTTGAGTCGAGCCGTGTAGGTTCTAGTGGAAAAGGTCTATTAATAGTGCAGAGCTTTGCAGATCCACATCGAACCATTGCTTTTGACATGTTTCTTTGATCTTTGTTACTTTTTGTGTTTCTTACTCCTCAATGTGAACTCCACTATGTTCGTCATGTCTCCTGTTTAAGCCAGTTTATCAACCAATCAGCATTCATCCTCCACCAAACAGTCAACTGTTTTTTGGAGGATTCCTAGCGAGTGCATAGCCTCTGCATAGGAGAAATTCCCATTATCCTTCTCTCTGCTTAGCCATGGAGCTTCACAGATGGACACCAAGGTGCTGGTCCAAATTTGAAAAAGCAGACACAACAACAGGTAATCTTTCATTTAATGACTTCAGCAGGAATTGCAGGTATAGCTGTGTGGCGCTGATGCCAGGCCGTCATCCACTTAACCTGAGATGCAGCTATCAACATCATATGATATAACAAGGATTAGAAAAAACACAGGCAATCTGTGGTTATTTCTTTCCCCTTTTAGTGTTCATAAATTACCAAAGTGCAAATCAATGTGATGAGTTAGTCATGTGAGTAATGAAGAAGACTTTCATTACATGGTGCTCGCAGTGAAGTCTTCCCCCATGAGAAGAAACTGGGCAGCATTTGTTAAAATGGATCGGTGGTCTATATATAACCCTCCTGACTCAATACCGCCTCTTTATTACTCCTTAGGGTTAACTGCCTAAGGTTTTTTGTTTTCTTTGAGAAGTATATTTGATTATTACTGCTAACAACCTCTAGCACCACAGAAAATATAATATTCACTTGAAACTAGGCTCTCGATCCCCCAAATTTTTCCCATCTTGGAATTTCTGGGCCTTGCAACTTAATGTCTGATATTAATGTCCCAGAAACTGGAATTTGTGGGAATGGGCCCTAATGAAAAAACAACAACAACAACAACAACAACAAAAGAAAAACAGCAGCATTTTTATTTTTAACAAAGACCCATTGTTGACTACAAGCGACAAAGCCCACTAATGCCTTTTCTTTTCTTTTAAAAGTCTTTTCATTAGACAAAGGTTTCAGTGCAACGTATAATACAAAGTACTTCAAAATTTTCACATTCTTTTTCCCACCCCGACCATTAAACAACAAATAACTGGCAGCCTGCTGCCCAACTAAACCAAACACACACATACACACACACACACACACACACACACACACACACACACACACACACACACAAAACAAAAAACAGACAAACGAACAAACAAACAAACAAAAAACACTAAGTAGGGAGTAAGCTAATGTTCAGAGGTAGAAAGTGGAAGTAGACAAAACATTAAAGTTTCCTCTTTATTTCCTGTTTTCTACTGATTGCCTCTGTTTGTTCCTTTCCATTATGACCTCATTTCCTAATATTAATAAAGCTTCAATGCAGCACTATTTGCAATACAGATCATATTTCCCTCATCAAGGCACTTTTGCACTTGAAGCTCACCAAACTTTTAACTACAGCATAATTGATCAGAAGTCAATGAACTGAATGTACTGGTTTTGGTGCAAAAATAATAATAACAAGTACGTTTGTCTTTTAGGCATTTAATTCAGTGTCACAATTGATGTTTCCTCAAAGTGAAGATATAAGAAAGCCGGCATAATAGCTCATTTATGAAATGCCTTTGAACTTAACTGCGCTCCCTCTCACCTGTTGAGAACACCTGGCAGTGAGTGATACAGTAAATGGGCTGTTGGAGAAAAGCTTGGCTGTCACCTTTTCTTGTTCGATATCCTCTTTCCCTACCAGGACAACCCATCAATAATTACACGCAAACTCCCCCTGGCTTAAAATCTTTTATGCTCGCTCCTTCCCTTCTCACTTTCCATCTCTCCCTTTGATTTTCTCTCCTCTGCATGTCAACACAGTCAGGTCCCTTGGCACCAACAGAGCTATCCGCTGTTGCATCCTCCCTCCCTCTGCCCTGTCCCATTACAATGACAATAACAGATAAGAATATTTATTATGTTGGCTCACCACTCCCCGTTCCTCCAAACATCTCTCAGGGGAGCGGCTCCTCACTATCACCCTCAAAAGCCTCATTCAGTTAACAGAGAAAAAAAAAACCCCCACATCCACCCCTGGCCTTGATGCTTTCCTTTATCAGCCCAATGAAAGAAGAGCCAGAGCATGAAGGTGTCTCATCTCCTCTGCTCCTTTTCTTCTCTCACAGCTCTCCCTCCCCACTTTTAATTTTCATCTCTTTTTTCCTACTCATTTCAGAAAAAAGGGGAAGGAAGAGAAGGAGGGAGGGAGGGTGAGCAAATGAGAGTGGGACGCTAGCTTGTGATAACTGCCATGCAGAATGGACATCTCCCTTGTTTATTGGCTTTTGAAATTCAATCCATTGTCTGGGACGGGAAGTGATAAAGGGAGTGGAAATACAGACGCTCTTATCATGCCAGCTCAGTGAAAGGAACTTTTTTTCTCTCCTCCAGATGCCTCCGTTTGTTGTGGGGTACGTTTGTTGTGCGCGCATCGCCACATCCGAATAATGGTGTCTGAAAAATGCATTCATTCAGCTGATTATTTGGATCCTGCTATGCCACTTACTATTGTGCCGCATCGTTGTGTGTAGTCATCACATTTAGAGGAGGCACACAATTGAGAGTGGTCACACTTGTCTCATTGGCTTTTCCCTGGATGTGTCATATTTAAAGCTTGGAAACAGTATGTAGTACAGTCTTAGAGCATTGTGGCCATTTTGTTGACCATGCTGACCTTTCATCTGCTTTGTAGTGTGGGATTAAATGTCTGACTCATAATGTCATTGAAGTCTGCAGTTTTTAGTCTGACACTTTGGATGTTACCTTCAAAAAACAGCATGTTGTTTCTTCACTGATCAAAGCTTGTAACATCAGAAACACATATGACGAGTGTGTGCAGTAACACATATTTAAAGGTAAACAGTTAAAACAAAACCCTGTAAAGCAGCGGTCCCCAACCCCCGGGCCACGGACCAGTACCGGTCCGTGAGTCGTTTGGTACCGGGCCGCGAGAGTTGAGGCTCGGGTGTGAAATTTATTGTTCTCAGGGTTTTTATCAGTTTTTAGCGTTATTTTTTAAACGTTTTTATCGTTAACTCGGTTTCCCTGGGTCTTTTCCTGTGTGTTATGAATAAATCTTCTTTTTTTTGGTACCGGTACTGGTTTTATTTTGTTGTATTTATCCCCAACACCTTAAAGGCCAGTCCATGAAAATATTGTCGGACATAAACCGGTCCGTAGCGCAAAAAAGGTCAGGGACCGCTGCTGTAAGGTTTGGCTGTTGCTGGAATCCTTAGACTGTATATAAGAGATGGACATGAGCTGAAAAGTGAAGCCAATTTGGAAGTCCTTGAAGCCTGCGTTATTTCTTATGGATGGCAGGGGGCGACACCTCTGCTTGTAAAAATAAGTTAGATCGTACAGAATTCTATGGGACTTGATCTATGACCTCAGTAAAGACTTTGAGCTGACTTTATGCTTTTAATTGTTTGTCTTGTAGGTTTTTAAATATAATACAATCCCTGCATACATAGGATAATGGAGGGTGGTATTTTAGGGTGGTGCTTTTTCATATTTATCAGAAATAAGACCTAACCCTTGCTCAACATGCTTGGTTTCCAAACACTAACATTGTATAAGCATAGCAACTAGGTGCATGGTGCACAGTCCATGCTTAAATCAGCATACAGTATATTTTAATTCCTGCGATGTTCCAAGGTGCTCTCGTTTAGTGTTCTTCCAGATATCGCTAGGTAAAAGCAAACCAAAGCTTATTTGCAATATATATACTACTGTGAGGGAAAAATAATAACTCAAGACACTGCAGTTCAAAGAAACCGTGACTGCTATTGAATGGGTCCCTTAGTTTAAAAAGAAAAATTAGCGAATGTATTAATCAGGATACATGCATTTAGAGTACTTTACAGTTTGGCTCATTTTAGCTCGCTCAGACAAAAGGCAGCAAGCTACTACGTGTGGTGCCGAGCATTGGTCTTATTAATTAGTGAGTTTTCCATCTTTCCGTTGAAAGTGTTTCTAATTTATCTAAGACAGTTATACGACCAATGTTGACCTTTTACCATAAAACCTTTTGATAGTGGACAACTAGCAAAAACTACTAAAATGTATCTTTCATCCACTTGGTCATCACCTACAACTCTCTAATGGTCTTCATCCTGCAGCCACCGACAGAAGTGTAATTAAGCCTAATTAAAGCAGTAAAACATTAACAAAGAGTGGACTGTTTGAGAGGGGAAGTTAAATCGGTGGATTTGAGCCATCAGTTGTACTACAAATGTTCCGTCCTGCTGCTATCAGACACTTTAATTCATCTACTTGGGTCAGACCGACACATACTGAACTGGACTGAACACAGCTCGCTGTACTCCATCACGTTTTGTACGCCACAACATATATTTGCACATCTGTGCACTTATAATACCTGTAATATCCCAGAATGATTAGTGTTAATACTTGTGTCCTTTTATATCTCTATTCATATTCATCTATTTATTTCTACCACTTTATACAATTGTCTGTTGTATAAATGCTGCTATGACAACTCAGTGTCCCTCTGGGATTAATAAAGTTCCTCTGATTCTGATTCTGACCATCAGTTTATTTGCTACCTCCTAATAACATTATTATTATTATTTTTTTCAGATGATTACTGATTATGTGATTGATTGGGACCAAACAACTAACTTCTTACAACCAAAAATAAGCCTACTGTCAAGTAAATTTTATATACATGGTATTGCAATGAAAGGAGTTTTACTTAAATAGAATTAATTTATTATTTATTATGTGTTGATTGTAAGTATTTATTTTTTTATTCATTGATATGTGAGCATTAGAAGCAAAAGAACAATACTGTGCTCAACACAATAGTATAGTATGGCGCTACAGGAAGTTCAAAGAGTGTATTAATACATTATATAATCAAGAACGTTGAGCTTCCAGAGGAAAGAGTGTTAAAATAATAAAAAGGCGAGGTTGCCAACAGAGTTTTGTTTAAATCAAATGGGGTTTAAGATATTACTAAAGGCTTAGTTTTATTACCCAGCAGCCTTCTGTGTTTCTTTTAGGAGATAATAGTGAAGTCATGTTTTCCCCTTCTCAGTGGATTTAGTCCCATATAAATGGAGTTTCTTAGAACTAATTTCTACTTTAACATTTTCCATCAGAGTCTGGTCCTTGAAAAGCTTGATGAACCCCAACAGGCAAAGTCATTGTTCTGTCTGATTGATAAATTCCATGTAGACAAAGACAGTAGGAAGAAGAAAAGAAGAGTGTATCATGTTGACTCTTTACCTGCTTTTCTCTGGATAAATTACCTTAATTAATTAACTATTTTCACAGAATAACAACAAAAAAAAAAAGGTATTTTCAGGGGCCACAATGGATGAAGTGATGTGACATGACAAAAATATATCAGCATTGGATCTCTCTTCACAGCGCTGCTTACCTGCTGTTCCTTCTGTGTCTGCTATGGGGCTCTGTCGCACAGGAAATCACACCCTACTTTCTCTCTCTCGTTCACCTTTTCTTCCTCATAGTCTTCTTCTATCTTCTCCACTCCCCTTTTCCTTTGTCACCCATCCCTCCGATCAGGCACTCTTTTTGCTTCTCCTACCCCCCCTCACGTGAGTCCTTGACATGTCACACTTAACCTTACTCAAAGATCAGACTGACCAGACATCAGACTGTGAAATATGATATATGACAGGATTAATGTGAAATATTTTCAAGCTTCAATTAATCCCATAATAGTGCTTTCACATGCAGAATAAGTATATGATTGCAGTGTTGAGGTGATCTTGAATAATAATCTTGGTAATAGCTGCTTGTGTTGCAAGCAGCGTGTTGCCACACCAAGCGGGCAAATAGAAAAAAAATATGCGTGTTGATGAGCTTTTTAATTGGATGGTTGAGAGGAGATTTGTTCCAAAATCCCTTGACGCCCTTCGTGGACACAAGGTGTGATGTCACGGTACCATAGAAAATGCTACAGTGTTAAGACGACTTAAGTATTAATTACCCTATTAACTACATAGGATTCACTGTCTATATCGGGTCAGCCTCTTGTGTTGAAGCAGACTGTGGAATTAAGAGAGGGCTGCATTAATCCCCTCCTATTTTCCACATCAGCTCTGGCGCATCTGAAAAACATGGTCCATTCAGGCGTTAATTACATAAAGTTCAACAATGTGTGTGTGTGTGTGTGTGTCTGTGTCTGTGTGTGTGTGTGTGTGGTGAGGGCCATTTGTTTTCTGGACGACATCAGCGGTGAAACACATTAATCAATTAGTCTTAGGTGATAAACACACGAAGTGCATCGTCACGTTTCACCTGGGATTCCCAGGTTTCAAGGTTGCTGCCGTCCACTGACAAGCGCACACTCCGCATACACACACAGATGCACACGCACTGTAGTGCACACACAGAGATCTAATTAAAACCATTGTTGTGAATAGATCTGATTCTATTTCAGTGTGGTTAACAGTCCTTCATGGATAAGTAATGAGCTGGTGCCGGCAGAAGGGAAAGCACTTCAACCCTTAAACTCTTCAGCTCTGCTGCTGGACTGCAGCAAGACTCCTTCAGTGGGTTCGACTCTGATATCTACTGTATATGGCAGCAAAATGAGTGTAAATGTAATGAACTGAAATACCTTCTACCAGGCCGCTGTGTGATCACATTTAACTTAAACTGTTAAAATTATTAAAATGTAAAGCATAGATGATACTTATTACTACAATTTGTGCATTTGTGTACACAGAATACAATAAAGACAGAGAAGGATTTACACTAATAGGAGAGATTGTCCTCTAAATTGATTAGGCTGTCAATATTACAGGCAAGTTGATTTTCCCTCCGGTACATGTGCGCCTGCTGTTGCTTAAAGGTGGAAGGTGAAAAGGACGTATAACACAGACATTTAGTGCACAGAGGAACGAGTCAGTTTCATAGAGACGAGACAGGGACAGTTTTTAGTGCATAAACATGTATAATGAGCACTTATATGATTACAATAATAACTTTAAAGCTTCATGAACAACCAAAGATTCTGCATAAATCAAGTGTGAAACATACAAAGCAAATGCATTTTTGGTTTCCAAATTCCTGCTACAGCATTTTGAGTTTGCTGTTATCAGTTGGAATATTCCTTTTGGGCATTTTCTATTGATTTATGAATGAAATAAGTATGAATCAGTAAAAATGTTAACTTTGTTAATGATACTACTTATATGAAAGACGGGTGAAAAACTCTAATGGTTCACTATGACGTCACCACACTGTGAAATTAGAGTGTAAAAGCGCACAGCAGTCTTTTTTCACAGACACCATTTTGACATCTCACACAACGTGTGAATGCACAGTGGCAAATAATTGAACGAATGAAGGCTGAATTCCACGTAGCCTCTTCAGTTTCAGCGGCCTGCTAATGTGCTGGTGCTGTCGTCGTGACACTGCTAAGGCTTACTAGGAATACAACAAAGCAAGTGTTAAACTTTATTAGTACAGTCTGTGCTTTTTATACAATGGCAGATGGAAAAAAAAAAAAACACCCCAAAAAACAATAAAGAGGGAGATAACAATCAGCTGTGTTTCCCCTTCAGTCTTAGAGTCTTAGAATCAGATTTAACCAGATAACACAAGTGAAAATACCTGTGTGGATAGTCATGCAGGCTGTGGTACAACAATGACATACGATGATTAAAAAAAAAATGAATCAGTATAATGCTTGAAACCTTTAGACAATAAACTGATCATTGTTGCCCAAAGACCCTTTCGCTGTGTGTGTTTGTTAGAAGTTAATGATACAACTGTAAAATGGAGACAGTATAAAAGAAAAGCAGGAGGGTGATTGAATGCGCCCCATTAGGGAAGAACAGAAATTTGCTATTGGTCTCGGCAACCCTGGGGATGGACTCTGCCCGGACTGATTGGAATAAATTCTCTGCCGAGCTATTGACAGCAGAGCCGTTGGAAAATAGGAAAATAAAACAGGACAATCTCTTCCTGTCTGTCTGTCTGTTAGTGGAGATAAAAAAGTGTGTGACTTTGACTGTGTGTGTGTGTGCAGTGCCTCTTCCTTTAACATATTTTCCTCTCTGTGCCTGTCGGAGCAGCGGGGCCACTTTGATCAGAGTGTTATCGGCACTGCTGCGGCCTAATCCGCGTATTTGCTCCGAGTTTTAGCTGGATCACCGCGCTCAAATCAAAGCACTACAGAGTCAGACCAGGAGAGGACAGAGACATGCGGGAACCCACACCTTCAAACACTTATAGTCATACTGTATGCACACGCACTCTCAAACACACGTACACGCGGGACTTTGTGCTCATCACGCTCTTTAATTGAACTCGTTTGATCAAAGTCACAAGACCATCCATGTAACACAGGCAAATACACAGAAAAATCACAGCCAGTGAATAAAAAAAATCTTTTTATAAATTAAAGGCTTACTTTCTGCCTAACTTCTTTTTGAACACTAACACGGAGTTAAGCTTCAACCGCACAAATAATCTCCTCGTAACACCTCTGAAACTGTTGTTTGCCTCAAGATGAGGCTGTATCAAAAGAGGCTTTGAAAAAAAAAAACTGTTTTCGTCTACCTCAGATTACTAAGTACTGCTAATTACAATGCAACTGCCTCTGCAACATTAGAAGACAATCAAAAGATGATTTTGTGTATCTTCTCACACTGAACAGTTCCTATAATTTCTACTGTTTGCCTAATGACACTCAGCAGTCATTAAAACCATCACCCACCAAAGAGCACTGTGGATAATTTTGCTATGAAATAACAAAGAAGCCAAATATCTGGAGGATCAAATGATTTTTTTTCTTCCTCGTATAAAGCTCCAGTTGTTTCATTGACCATTTCGACACCTTTAAGCATTTCACTGTTGACTATTTCACAGCTGGTGTTTAGTCATTCTTTTAGAAGCCATTAACCGGCACAACCTTGAATTAAGTTCATACCAACAAATTTAATGTTCTGACTCTTAATAGCCCAAATCTAACTGTATGTAAAAGAAGCAAAAAAGAAAGTCAAAGTGTGTTTTTTTCTAAATAGAAAAAAAAAAAAGTAAAAGGTGATGACTTGAACGCAGCCATTTACCAAACAGCCAATAAACGCTGTAGACGTGTGACAGCTCAGATTATTATATCCAACACTTTGACTGCAAAATCATTTCTGGAATGTCCTCTGTTTAGTAGATAATCCCATACCCTTCTGTGTGACCTCCCAAAGGAAGCAATACACGCAGGGAGATAGAAAAACAAAGCAGAGAGGGAGAAAGCAGAGCTGTGAGATAATGAAATAACTTATGGAGATGTGCTTCCCTCTTGGAGTGAGCGAGTGAGAGGTATAAAAAGGGAGAGAGGTAATTGTTCTGGGCTAGCACTATTTTAAGTTCAGGTCAGACTTGGGGCAAGAGTTCTTTTTCGGGGCTTCCTACTGTTGGACGCAGATTCGCAGAGATGCTTTTCTTATTCTGTTAAATATTACATTTGTGCCCCAGTGTTGCACCTTAAAAGGTAAGTTTTATTTTTTGCCTGTCTGGTTTATAGTTCTGTGGGTATGTATTGATCAAATACTCAGTTACCCTAACAAACCACAAAAAACCCACCAAAAGACTGCATAAACCCTTTGCCTTTCAAATCACTGTGACCCCCAGTTTCCTGTAAGTCGTCCAAATGTAGCAGCTAGGTTATTAACACAAATTACTCAGCAATCCCATTTCAACAATATAGCCCCTGTTTATTTCATTCTAGTTAAATTCAGAATTCAAGACTTTGCTTATATAGCTGAAGGCTAACACTTTACCTATTCATGGTTCACTTCTCTGATCTTTTCAGCTAGGCCTTTTAACTGTTCCCCATTCTTATTTTAAATATGGATGATGCTCCTAAACTGAGGTCTACACTTTCCTCAGCATTCCCACCTAAGAAATATTCAAGCTTTTGGATTACTACTGAACTTATCAGAAAAAATAAATAAATACGGGGAGCATTTAACAAATGGTGTTTCCTTATTAACTACAGACAGGCAGTTTGTTTAAGAACACAGTGACTGATAATACTGATGATAATCCCACCTGTTGGTGGAAATCCCAAGTGTTTCCTAGTCATGATGAGAGCAGAGCTGAAGCAAACTTTGATGGTGAGCTTTCTGATCCCCGTGAGACTCCCATGTTAATAAATGAGATCTCCTGCAAAGCAATACTGCTTTAAACCTATGTATTATGTATGAGGCAAAGGAGAACGGCGCTAAAAAGGAGGAATCATCTAGGCACACATAAGTGCCAGAATCCAATCTCAGCTCCATTAGTGCAGGACAAATCCTATACAGTGAGAAGGGTTCTCCGTATGTTTCCATGAGGGAGCTCAAGAAGCCATTATGGAAATGAAAGGGGACAAATCACATGTTACAGATCACTGGGTAAAGCAGGAACAAAATCATGGTGCCGTATACTTTGGACTGGTAGACTCAACAAAAGAGGGCTGAAACCTGCACAGTTCCCCCTGCAGACTTCTAATAAACTGTCATAGCGGGAAGAGGAATTCTATTAGTTCACATTTCTGTCATCTTGCATCTTTAAATTATGCCATTTTGTTTTCCTGCAGATCACAGATTACATCTCCTTCTTACTTTTTCATTGCACTAAGTTTTAGCAGCATGGCATGTTATTTGATCATGTGTCAACACATTATCGTTATCTCTCTGTCTGAGCACAGAACTCATTCTAAGTACGCTCGGAGTCACAACTGCTGCAGAAGGTTACAGTGGAAGACAATTTGTCTGTGTTTTCCAATGAGTTAGCATCCCCTTTGAGCGTATGCTCCATCACTGTAGATACAGATCCTTACAAACAATCTCCCAAATGCTAATTGAGGTAATTAAAGCCGCAGCATCCAGAGGAAACAGGTGCAGGTGGTAGGCATTATTCATGTCCCCTTGCCCTTGGAGGTAACCCTCTCAATCTAGCGAGGTAAACAAGGCAGACAAGGGTGCAGTTTTCTCTGTTTTCTTTGTTAAGGTGAGTACACAAGTAGCTATATTTCCCCCTGGAGTGAGCGCCATTGCTAGTGTGTATGACAACAGCAGATAAGTAATCTCCTCAATGCCAAGAGCTCTTGAAACACAGACATATATTTTCCTTGAGCTATATGTGCAGTTACCTTTATTACGGTGCACTTCTGATCAGCCTGATCGTTGTTACATCGCAGTAAGACAAGTTTCAGAACCTGGCAAAGCCGCTGGCACCAGGCACATTCAGTTCCCAAGGAAACACAGTGCCATAATTAATAACTGAAAAGTTGCCCCTTTGAGAGTCAAATACTTTCTTGAAAAGAAATGGGTGAGGCAATTTTTCTAGCCATCATTATACCCCCCC
>VUQG01024212.1:0-22587 GCA_015106755.1 Etia nguti | reverse complement strand
CTGGCCAAAATAACATCTCTGATGGACAGAGTCTCCCACCCCATGCATGTAAATGTTGCTGAACTGCAGAGCTCCTTCAGTGACAGACTGCTGCATCCTGGATGCATGAAGGAGCGTTTCCGCAGGTCCTTCCTCCCTGCAGCTGTCAGACTGTACAATCAAAACTGCTCCCAACGAACTTAGAGGTTTACATCAGTGCTGTAACAACTTCTACTGTTATAACTTGCACTTTACTTTTCTCAGTTTATATATACACTAACTTATTGGAAGCTACATGACTACTTTTTAATGCACAGGTACAATACACAATCTGCACTTTTCTAATTATTCTAAATATTCTTAACTATTTAAACATCTTTCAGTATCCTGCTCTGTTTGCACACTACAACCTGGGTTTGCCACTTATCTGTACTCTAATTTTAACAACTGTACAGTACTCTGCTTTGGTAACTATTGTCCATGATGTAAATATGTAAAAATTGTGTTTCTGTTCTGTGTCCTGTTCTGTTTGTATATGTGTGTTTTTTGCTGCTGATACAACCAAATTCCCCCCTTGTGGGACCATTAAAGGATTATTCTATTCTATTCTACTCTATTCTATTCCATTCTATTCTATTCCGTGAGAATCTACACTGTAAATCGTCATTAAAATAAAGAACCATTATATGAGAAGGTGTGTCAAAACTTTTAACTGGTAGTGTGTCTCAAATACATCTACAAAAATCCAGGCCTGCAACACATGTGTGAAAAAGGCTCAACAGGAACAAGCTGGAAATCTTTTTTTTTTTTCCCAAGGCTGACCTCCAGCCCACTGGAAATGTGCCTCATTGACCCTATTTCTGTTAGATTTACACCCAGGAGATTTAGGGCATTCTCAGACATGATCGTGGCCATCATTGAGCAACATCTTCCAAACCCAACCCTTATGAAAACATCTGCCTCCGTCTCCTTTGTGAGAGCGATATATTTTCTTTCATCCACTACAGAAGTTTAGACTGAGCAAGTTCAGTCTTCCTTAAAAGGAGAAACTATGCTCTTTAAGGAGGAAAAAAAGAAAAGCGATGGCAGAAAAGTGGGAGAGGCCAGCAGAAATACAAGTCAGAAAGAGGGAAAAGAATGGATAGCATACGTGTAAAGAGCGCTCTATGGGCCTTGTAAAGAAGATAAAGAGAGGGGAGAGTGAAAGAAAAACATATTATCGGTATTATCAGTAAATTTCAGTAACAAAGGAAAATAAAAAGTTAGTGGACTTGTTTTAGCCCACAGTATAAATTAACATGCACATAAAAACAACAACAACAACAACAACAACAAAAAAACTCAATCTAAATGAGCTGCTTTTCTACAGAAAAATATAAACTTCTCCAAATTACTCAGGCAAAGATGTCCAACCAGTTTGGACATCTTTGCCTGAGTAAGATAAGAACAGTGCTCAACTAATAAGAGAACAAGCGCACAAACACTTTCCAGTCATTTGCATTCAACACTGGCTGTTTTTCAGTTAATTTTTTTTTTTTCATCTATATGCTTATTAGAAGAGCAATATTACAGAAAATGCCATTCTCTAACAAATGAGGAGTGTGAAAAGGTGTGGCAGACGCTTAACGGAAAATTGAAGCTGTCGCTGAGAGAGGCTTGATGGAAGTTCAAACAGCCTAATGGTAATGAGTTAATTTTTAGCTTTCCTTTGAGGATCATCATCAGAAATTATTTAAGAAACTGCTGCCACTCATCTTTTCTTTCTTTTGAAATCTTAAAATAGTCTTTTCCCATCATAATTGATATTTTCTTAACTGGAGATTCTCTCTAATCTGTTCCAATATTAAATCACGGGGTAATCAACCACTTTTTTTTAAGTAAAGTGCTAAAAGTCTTGACAAGATTCTCAAGAAAATCACTTAATGGAAGTAAGTATATAATATAAGTCTCAGAATGATGACGGTTATCAAAAGAAGTGGTCACTCTGGTGTTTTCCTCGTCTAACCTTCCAAACCAGTGTTCAGGATCTCAGACAAACAAAAAATACACATAAGAAAAGAGCGTTTTGTGGGTTTTCGCAAACACAGGGAGCTGACAGGTATAACAAAGACTAATGGCTTTTTGCTGCTCAGATAAGTAAATCCCTTCATTTTTTGAATCTTCTTTGATGAAATCTTTGTTGCTGCGTTTGTTTGCGTATCAGTGGAATAATGACATTCATCTCTGACGCGACTGATCTCGCCGCAAATTCTGAAGGCTGTAATCTTTTTTCCTCTTAGGCTTAAAACATCAATATGAAAATAGAAAGGGATAACTTAACGCTAGGACTCATAATATTCCAATCACTTCCATAGGAATGAACACTTTTATTTATTTTTGGGAACTCGAGTGTCCCGCTAAGCATTTTGGGCCAATATTTTCTTTTCATTAAATTCAATATATGCAGTTTTTTAATGTGTTTAAAGAAATGTTAGGTAAATATTCTCCCTGTCAACCAGGGGAGTGTTGATTCATAATAGCTCAGCCTTTAAACCAACAGAGAGCTGGATTACTTCACAACAGAAGGCAAATTTAGTGCCAGCCTACGTTTAAGATCCAGACCTCCTGTTTCAGACCAAGTCGAGCAGGAGAGCCGTATTTGCGTAAGAGTTAGGAAAGACAGAGGGAGTGAGAAAGACAGAAATCATAAGGTAAACAGGCACAGAGAGCCTGTTAAGACTGCCTGTCACAGGATCACAGCTTGTATAAAACAGGCACTGGTACATTACACAGAGCTCCCACCACCAGTTCTCCAAACCTGGATGGCATTCAAATTCTCCCTCATATTTGACTATGATCAAGTTTATATACACTCAACTTTTGATCGTTATGCTGCTTATAATCCTGCTGATGAGCATTACTAGTGACAGCTTCACGGATTCTTGAGGTTTTAATATTTGTCTCATTTTGATAGTTGAACATATCATGTCACATTGTAAGAACATCCGCTGTGTGTTTGTGTGTGTGTGTGTGTGTGGGGGGGGGCTTGGTGCGCGCGCATGAGTACGTAGAGAGCACTACCTCATTATCCCAGTGTGCGCTACAGGTGAAGTACCTGCTGCGCCACACGCATCATTACGCACAGGAATCGGAAAGGTAACAAAGAGTGAATCAATTCAGACTGAAGCACGACAGTGAATGCAAAAATATCAATCATATTTAATATAAAGACTCTGTGGGTAGAATTTGGACACCTACTGTTGGCTTTTGGGGTAGAACGGTAGGGTGACATGGCTAAGATCCTGGATGTCGAAGGCAGTGGGTTCGGCCGAAATTGCCTGCCTCTTCGTTCGCTGCTGCTCTTGCAAGTCGTTCTGCTTGTGGACCTGCTGGGTCGCCGGTTTGATGACCGAGCGGTATTTGTCCAGCTCGTTCTGTAGTCTCTGTATAAGCTCGTCTTTCTGGTCGAGCTCCAGCTCCAGCTCGTCGATGAGGGCATCCCTTTGACGCAGCTCCTCAATCTTCTCCTGGAGCGCGTACTGGAGGTCGCGCAAGGTGCCCATTTCAATCGGCGACGATGAGCGACTTCCCAGGAAGTTTATCGCAAGGTATGCAGCCGAGTCTTTATCCGTTCTGCTCTGCCACGCGGTTCACAAACTTTATTCGTCATGAAAAGCTTGAGAGGAAGGAACCCCTGTCTCTGCTGTGTTTGATTATGTCCGTCAGAAGCAGATGTTTGGGGATTAAAAAGAACGTGGCACGCGATCGTCAAGGTGAGCACAGAAAGCGTCTCAGCCACAATCATGCAAAGTTTACTCTCTCTCTCTCGCTCCCTCCCTCCCTCCCACGGTGCTGTGACAGCGGAGGACCGTCCTCCCCGAGTGCGTGCGTCAGGCTGCAACCTGGTGAGAGCGCATGGCGAGAAGGGCGCCTACAGGAATCTGAAGCACAGTGCAGTCTGCCACTCCAGAGAGAGAGACAGAGGGAGAGATGCGCTCGTCTCACATGAATAATGGAGTCAGTGAGAAAGCCACTGCTCTAAGAACCATGTCATCATACCTCAGTAACTCACCCTGAGGCTGCGAGTGACAAATAGATGAGCACAGGAGCCTTAATAGAAGTTGAAGGTGATGGAAAACCTAATGAACCTCAGTGTAAAAATAAACACCGAGGTTTTCAATTAAGGATGGACGCGTGTATTCTGCCGGAGTACTTTTTTGTCCACGAGGACAAAAGTGCAAATATTAGAGAATGTATAAAGAGGTTTCCAATATTTCATTTGAATCTGAATGTTGCTTTTCATGTTGTGTTTGGCGTGAAGAATTTAACTTTCCCCAAACCCTTTTCTGAATTCAATTTTGTTGCAAAATGGAGTCAGTTTGCCAAATTTCATATTTTAAAAAAGTGTCAAACAGCAGCAGCAGAGACAAAAAAAAAAAACAAAAAAAATGTCAGAGCTAATGAGGCTCACGACTCCTTCACGGCAGCTCCACGTTTCTCATCTAATCTGGTGTTGTGTGCACTCCGAGCGCCGCTGGTGCCTGTCCACATTATCCCAATGACTCATCCGAAGCTCAGCGAACAGCATTTGGCCTCGTGCTCTCTGGACAAATTCAGAAGAGGATAAACTGCCAAGGACAATCTGATAGGATGAGGACTTACTGAGGCTGAAATCGCAATTACTGTGTTGAGAGGATGAAGCGTCACAGGCTGACAGTGCGGACAAAAGAGGGGAGATTTCTCGGACTGTAGAGATAGGTGTTTTTGGTGCGGTGGTTTAAGACATATTTTTCCTGACAAAAACCATGTAAACAAATCGAAATGGAGACAGATGGTCTAATAAAAAGATCTCAGCTGCCCTCTTGTGGGGGCTTAAAGGATCAACGCAGGCAATCAAGAATGAGGCATGGCACTGCTCTCCAGGCTGAGTATGATTGTGGACATTAAATCAGCATGTAGTGAGTGATACTGGATCATGAGAGCATTAAAATGTAGGATCTGGGGGATGTATGCGATTAATCGGAGGAATTGATATTAGTAATATCACTCAAAGTAATAACATGTAGGTCTGTGATATTTTTTAATGCGTAATGGGGGTTTACACAGATCAAATGAAAATGTACTGAAACTGCATAGCAGCATGGAAAATGTTCTTCAGACTGTGCTTAAATTGCTAAACAGAGGCTGTGGAGCTCGCCTGCCATGGAGAGTAACTTTGGGTCTCATGCCTTGTCCAAGCATAGTCCGGATGCTCAATATGAAAAGCCATGGAGTGAACCGTGAACCCTGCTCTTCCTGCTCTACTACTTGAACCACAGCAAGGAACCAAGCAAGCTACAAA
The DNA here is from genome assembly GCA_015106755.1 of Etia nguti. Lineage (NCBI taxonomy): Eukaryota > Metazoa > Chordata > Actinopteri > Cichliformes > Cichlidae > Etia > Etia nguti. Next base: position 17,288 of record VUQG01024212.1, on the reverse strand, counting down.
GCACAACAGAGGTAATCTGTGAACATGAGAGGAAGACCTGCTCAACAACCAGCAAACCTAACTTTCTGTTTAAGTCATTCATTGAACCACAACAAAAGAAAAGCACCCAAATAAGCCAAATGTAGCGCACTGTTCTCTGAGCTAATTAAAAAAAAAATCATGGTTTATTTTACCATTGTTAAGGGAAGGGCGCAGAGCACAGAGCTTAAGCAGCGGCAAAGTTTGCTTCATAACATCTGAAACTGCAGATGTCCGGAGATTTCAGGTTCAGTGTTGGAGCCCCGCATCTTCCCATCAACAAAAAGCCCTCCCACTGTCCTTCAAAGCACCTCTGCGCTTTAAATTTCACCTCTCTAGCCATTCAAGCGAGCCCCTTTCCTATGCGGATCAATAGAAATAGGATCCGGAGCTCCATGCTGCAGTAATATGAGGAGCGGGGCGGGCCGCCGCCTGGTGCCACGTCCTGATTCAGTGGGTGTGCGTGTGTGGTGGTGGATGAGGGGGGTCACACCGTCTCTGACCCCTCTGCGGCCCACAGTCAGCAGCTCATGTGGACGCCTTCCTCCAGACCCCGGCAGCACAGAGACGTCATGTCACTGCCGTTTTGCACGTTTTCTAGGTTTACTTCCGGTTTATCCTCAGAGCGCATGGGCACATTCCCGTCTGTCAACTCCTGCAGCCTCACTGTGGCACTTACTGTTCGTCAGCAGCTGAAAATAAACCCATAATTTAATCACTTTGAGAACGAGCCATGCTTCCACTGGAAGGCTGACAATTTGATGGAGATACTTTATTTTTAACTTTAATGTAGCTCGTTTGCCACTTTTTCATCCCTCTAAAGTTGGGCTGTCTTCTGTTTGTTTGTCTGGGGGCTCTCCCTTCGGTTGTTTGCCTTTGAAAAAATAGCGAGCATCCGTTGATGACTGCAAATGAGGACTTTCCTGCCTGCAGTTTTATTAATGCAAATGAAGATTGGAAATAGTCTAGCCATGTTAATATTATTAACCCCATTGTCTCTTGCACTAAGCGAGTCAACAGGCTGATGTCTGCTTGTGCGTGTCTGTGATGTCAGTGTAATAAGTAATTTATTCTGATGGGGTTCTGATGATAGAAAATGAGGTGAGAATAAATTAAAAGAGAAAGTTCTTTGGCAAACTTCTTGGTTCTTCGAGTAAACACAGCAAAACCAAACTAAGCAGAGTAGGACTAAATAAAAAGCCAATTTCTTTTATCTATACAGACATCATACCTCAGATGAAACCCTCAAAAAAGGATTGTGAACCTAAAACGAGCACCTAAAGGTGATGAAGGAAGCATATGGCCAAACAAAGCGTTTTCTAATGGAGTATTAAATATCCTCAGACATGCACTTCGGGTCCTCAGCGTCCAGCTACTAAAAGCCAATAATGCATCGCACTTCCTCCTGTCTGTGTCCCGTGGGGCTGCCATGATGGATCTGATCAATTAGGAGCTCTTTCTAAAGCTCGCCTTGGAGCTGCGTCATCGGCCCGCAAGAATGGAAGTGCTCGTCCATTCATGGCAAAACTCTGAGACTCCCATTTAGAAAAAAAAGAAGATCATAAAGAGGCAGAAACACTATGTGGAGACAAAGCACAGAGGAGCCTCAGTGAGCCGTGTGTGTTTGAGCCTCTAGTTTTTGGGTTTTGTCACCACATGTATTCTCCTCTCGAAACAGAGTTGTGCGTCCTCGTAACGAAATGCTGATGAATAGTTTTTATGACCAGAAAAAATCAATTCAGAAGAAAAACACCCAGAAAATGTTTTAAGACGGGACACAAAGCAGACACATGGGCGCAATAACAGAGCTATAAAGTACCACCGCCTGCGTAAACTGTCTTACCAGTCGGACTTGGCATATTTCCGAAACGCCTGCCTTGACAGGTCCTGGTGCGTTTGAGGTTCCGCGGAGATGCCCTGCGCCCTGCGGGTCCTGGGTCCAATAAGTTGAGCGCTTGGCAGAACAGACTGACATTTGTGTAATTTTCTCTTCAGTTCTTGAATCTCGTCTTCCCGATCGGCAAGCCGCCTCTCCAAGTCCCGTATTCTCTCCTCCTTTAGCAGCAGGATCTTGGCAAAGTCGTCCTCCAGATCACTCATGACGAAAATCTGCGTTAAACTTTGTCGATATTCTCCCCGAGGTGGACAGAACGATTAACTCCCAATACTCGTTCAGCAGGTTTGGGGGAGGAAAAAAAAAAGAGATCACAAAAGATCCCCGTCTAAAGCGCGCAGGGTGATGATGCTCCGACAGTCCCCTTCACTGCGCACTTGTTTATTTCAGAAGAAAAGAGCAAAGCAGCGTTCAAATCCGGGAAACGGACGATTGATGGAGCAGCGCTGCGCTACAGTCCACCAAGCCTCCGGGGAGCTGATGATGATCCTTCATTGAGAAACCAATTACAGTAGCTCTTCCTCTCAGAGGACGCAGAACTGGGCACTGAAGAGCCGAGACAACTCCTGTATAGTTCAGCCCGCTCACCCTGCAAACACACCACAGAGGAAGCCCAGTGCTGCTGCTGGCTGCTGTCAAATATTTGTTTACCATCTGTCTGCACAACCCCGACCCTCCCTTTGCGCGACAAAAGCGCACACATCACCTCCTTGACCTAACCTATTTCAAAAATCAATTGTCCCACACTCGCTTCATGGGGCAGTGGACTCGGCATCATCCTGTTTGCAATGGTCAGGAAACACTTAGATAGGCAGGACTCTATCTATCTATCTATCTATCTATCTATCTATCTATCTATCTATCTATCTATCTATCTATCTATCTATCTATCTATCTATCTATCTATCTATCTATCTATCAAATAGCAATTGGGTCATTGTTAGATATGAATAAAGGCTTTTAAAGAGTTTGCACCTAAAATAAAGGTAATTACAACATACATTCCAAGTGGGTTACTCTAACGATGAGAGTAATCTGTAATTACACACTGTGGCACCACTGCTTATCACTTTTATCCTCGTTGTGCTGTGAGGACTGAGAGTCCAATAATAGATCATCACTTCTCTCACTCTAATATTAATCACTGAAGCTGGACAGCCATTTCTAAGCACCGTTTTTCATCTTACTGCCTGAGCGTGTTTCAACTGAATGGATTCATTGAGTGGGAAAGAAGAGGGGAGCTCATGGGTGCTAGGGGGTTGTTTCATTAAGATTCTGAGTTAAAAATAGCGCGAACAGATCTTCACTTTGCCGGTGCAGTTCAACATGTCTCACCCTTGACTATTGCTTGCCTTCTTATTATTCCAAACGGCTCTTAGGGGCTACAGCAGAGTGCTTGTTGCTGGAATGTGTGGCTCTGCAGAACCTTTGTAGGAGTTTTATTGCGCATTATTCAAAAATTACTTTCCCATCTAAGCTGCAGCTCTTCAAATGCGTCTTGGAGCGGAATAACAACCACATTAACATGTTGCAAACCCTCATGTATCCACATGAGAGTTGTGATAAACCGCACAAGTCCTGCCTGGCTTGATAACTATCCTGAGAGTTATCAGGCCCGATTGCAGTGGTTCTAACCACGAAGCACATATGATGCACTTCTGATTCTGAGGCTCTTTGAGTGTGTCACAGTTTCCCAGTAATTGTGAGCAGCAAAGACGAGATGAGGACCAGGGTCATGCTGTTATCAATGTGAAAAACACTGATCGATTAATTATGTATGCAGCAGACACTGTGTCCATTATAACAGTGGTAAATTAAGTGTTACCTTCCGTGCCCCTGAATGGAGAATATGACTGCACTGAAAGACTGTTACTGACCTCCTATTCACAAAAAGGACATTCATGCATTTGAAAATAAAGAAATATGCAGAGCATCATCAATTAGTTTTTAATTAAAATGTCTTTGATCTCATACTGCTACCATAACCCAATGTGTATAGACATCATCAGCCTGAACTGTGTAGGTTTTCTTGTTTGTCCCAATGCTACTTTTTCCATGTTTAAACGGAGAGGAGCAATGCTGCATTACCAGTTTCAGCTTGTGTTGTCTGAGCACTACATGGGTCATCTCTCTTGGATGCTGTGGCTTAGGTAATGGAGGCCAAGTTGACCTTAAGGCACTCGGGGATGGATGCTCTTACGGCACATGAGAACGGCCGCTCATGGGCGTCACTGAGTTCATGAGTGCTGAGTGTGCCTGCGCAGTAATAAAGGGTTCATGTGCTTCTGTCTTTGCAGCGTTTCTAAAGCGTCTCTTGGAAGAGAAAATCCGGTGCCCTCTTGTCCGCCTCAGGGACAGATCAGCTTACGGAAGAGAAGAGGGCAGACATTAGTCACTGTTTTCCTGTAATACACTCGTACATACACACACACACACACATAGTTTGCACATTGAAGAATGGGAGAGAAGAGGCATCTTGGGTATATCCAGACATATGCTTGCACATCATTATCACCCACACACACACACACACACACACACGTTTGCACAAAAAGATTGATGTAACTATTCACAAAGCTAAAATCCCTGCAGACACACAAAAGTGATCATGCCAGCAGCCTGTATGGAAACCTTAGAAGTGATTACTAAGTGCAATGGTGGGCACAGTATGTTGTTACATGGAGTGTCTTCCCCCTTGAGCCCCTTATGCTGTTCGTGTCTCTGCTGGTGGTCCCAGTGAGACTCCACCAGCTGGCTGCTTGCCTGGGTCTGTGGTCCCGTGAGAGGTGGCACAAGCTCAGGGGGAGGATAAAAGACCGTGAGACATCATGGGCCCAGGACAGGAGAGATGCTCTAGCCTGGAGCAATCTTTCTCTGAGCCTCTCCAGTCCTGTAAAATACCCCGCCAAATCCTACACTTCAGCAGCAATATGACAACTTCATGCTGTATTCAGCGTAGTATCACATTGTAACATGATATCATGTCCAGAGCTGCAGATTGATCGCTCGGCTCACACTGGAAATGGATTGAACCAGAGCACAGGAAATTGACTTAGCAAACACAATAGTGATACTTCCTTCCTGCCTTCTTGCATTAGTACTGTCAAAATCAGATAGGTGAGAAGAAGGTGTGTTTCTTGTGTGTTTTTGTATCATTGCTAGGTCTGTAAGTAAGGACTACTTTTAATATTGATCAGTGTGTCAGTGTATACTCAGCCAGGCGCAGTGGTTTGTTTAAGAACAGACTTATCTTCTTAAAGATGTTACAGTCAGTACTTGATATTGACAGTGGATCACATGACTACTTGTATGTGATCAACCCACAGAGAAATAGCACAAGACAAGAGCATCTTACAGTTGTTTCCTAGTGGGACAGGAAACAACCAATGACCAGCCAGACTTTACAGACAGTCAAAGCTAGGCCTATATTCTGTGTGTGTACAGAGAGACAACTATAATGGGGTGCTAGTGTTGAAAAAGTGTGCCTTATCATTGTTTGAAAATAGCCTTATAGGCAAAGATAGTTCATGTTGTGTCTACAGCTTCTTTTCAGTGCACAGATGACAAAAACAGTTACTTGTTTAGGTAATCAAATGACTTTTGACATCAACCTGTGAGTCAAATAATAGTGTAGTTACTCTTTCAAAGTACACTATATTGCCAGAAGTATTCATTCATCCATCCAAATCATTGAATTCAGATGTTCCAATCAGTTCTATAGCCATAGGTATAATAAAAATCAATCACCTAGGCATGCAGACTGCTTCCGGATACATTTGTGAAAGAGTGGGTCACTCTCAGGAGCTCAGAGAATTCTAACCTGGTACCGTGATAGGATGCCACCTGTGCAACAAGTCCAGTCGTGAAATTTCGCCAACTTTCTGCAGAGTCAGTTGCTGCAGACCTCCAAACTTAATGTGGCCTTCAGATTAGCTCAAAAACAGTGTGTTGAAGAGTTGAAGCTGTTATAGCTGCAAAAGCTGGGCCAACATCATATTAAACCCTATGCATTAAGAAAAGGAACACATGCATTCACTTTGCATATCACATATCACATATCACATGCATATGAACCCTTCAGGTTCATATGCATGTGAAGGCAGACAAGTGAATACAGTTTACATGATCTCCTTGTCTGCATGGGTTGCCTTACAGTGCTCCAGTTTCCCACCAAAGACATCAGTATTAGTTTAGTGAATTATTGTAGGTTTGGATTGGCAAGTTTGTGGTATTTGGTATTATTTTTCCTTCATAAATTACTTAAACAACTGAGCTTTAACTATTCAATACATACTGTGATATCTTTCTACAGCACTGGGCAAAAGTATCAAGCCACGCCTCATTTCTTTTTATATATATATATATATATATATATATATATATATATATATATATATATATATATTTCTTTAAGTAGTCTTCAGGAATAGTTCTCCAGGCTTCTTGAAGGACATTCAAATCTCTTCTTTAGATGTGGGCAGCCTCTTATTTTATTCTCAGTCAAGATGATCCCACACCGCTTTCATAATGTTGAGTCCATGACTGATGGTGTTCAGTTGTGTGCTTTTCAATCCAGGTATGCTTTTTACCGCATTGGCAGTGTGTTTGGGATCATTGTCATCCTGGCAAATGAAGCCATTGCCAATCAGAAGCTTTCCAGATGGTATTGCATTTTAGATCAAAATCTGATGGTACTTTTCGACCAGTTTTGAGAAGACTGCCAACACCACTCGCTGAAATACAGACCCAAACTATGACAGAGCTTCCAGCAGGTTTTACAGATGGCTGTAGACACTCACTGTTGTACCTCTCCTAACCTCCTCTTTACATTTTTACTACCAAAATTTTCTAATTTAGCTTTATCACTCCATCAGAACTGTTAACTCCAATTTTCAGTCCAGTTCTTGTGTAATTTGGCATTTCCCTTCTTCCAGAATGGCTTTTGGATAGGCACCCTTCCACTGAGATGAAGCGTCAGTGCACAATAGCTGGGTCAGCTGAAGGGCCAGAGAGATCTCTCGGGTCCTATGTCAGGTCTTAGCTGGATATTTCTTAAGGACATGACTTTGGCATACATTTCATCTGCAGTAGATAGTTTTTTTCTTTTTAATTTGTTTATGCCAACACCTTTTTTGTTCTCCACTTTTACAGTTTCCTCAAATTAAGGACAGACTGTCACGCCATACTAAGATATGCCAAGTTTTCTGTTAATAGCTCTTTGGAAATCACCTTGTTGGTGCAAAAATACAATTCTATGCCTGTCAAAATGTGTTATATTTGACATTTTTCATATATTCAACTAAAAAAATGAGAACAAGTTATCTTCTTTGCAACTGGCTTCTAGTAACAAAGTACAATTTAAAATTTAAATAATTCTTTAAGTTGTTTCATTATGTGGAGACACAGCACCGGTTCATCCTTTGAGTTAGGTGCCTTCTTTATGCTTGAATGATTCATAGGTCAGTCTAAGTGACTTAACAGAAGGAAAAAAACATTCCTCTGAAAATGGATGATCCAAGGACTAGCTCCTTGTAATTAACATAAATAAAGCAACGAGGGGTGGTTCAAGATGTCTGCACGGTACTGTACATTCTTACACTTGTCTGTTTGTTTCTGAACGCTCCCTCTCTCTACCAATAAAGTTTGAAAATTGTTAAAAAACAGGTAACTGTAGTGCTGACATGAAGACAGTCACAATGTGCTGGGTGTGGTGTTCAGACAGAAAAAGTGTGTATGAGAGGTGAACAGCAGGTCAGGAGTTATCGGCTAGAATGCTGCTTTCCCAAGATCTTCCAGGTGTGCTGGGTGACTAACACTGTAAATATTAATGACCCCAGACACATTTATGATGACCCTAAGAGTTTAAAATCACTGTCTAAACAGACAGATGAAGAAAACATAATTTCCAGTTTGATAATGCAGAGAAGAAGCTCAGGAGGGAAAAGAAAAATAGTAAATAGTAAAACACAAGAGAGAAAAGCAATCACACGTGCTGCGTGACACTGAGTAACCCACTGAGGTCCTAAAATAATCAGAGGCAGTCTCATTTGTTTTTTAATGTTGGCCCCATGTGTCACTGAAACATAAACGTATGTTTATAATCGCAAAGACAGACGGTTAAGTTAAACTTAACAAAGTACCAAAACATTTCACAAAGATAAACACATAATTTTGCTGCTGCGAAGAAAAAAAAATCAATTCCTAGCAGTGATTTGTAACAGTTTTGTCATCCTGCTGATACAGGAGCATGATCAAAAAGCACTTCTATGGTGTGTTTTCAAGGTCATGAATGAAAAAAGTTACCAAGAAAATAACACACTCAGCAGCTACCCTGTAACAAATCTGTTTTGCTACACACAGATTTGCTTTCTTGTTGTTGAGGCAGATCGGGGATAATTGCTGATTCTATCCTAAACCTCGTGACGATGGAGTCTCATCTGTGAGAAGTGGTATTAGCAAACATCAAGCTACAAAAAATAATAATAATTTCTGCTGGTCATAATCTTACTGTCTTACTGTTTTCTAGTTGCGATAAATAAGTGGCTCTAAAAGTGTTCACTTGAGCAGAGTGGGCACATGGTATGAGGAGAAGACCTACAAATATACAGACAACTATTGTCACCGGTCCATTTCACCAAATCCACTTGAAATGACTCCTTTGTCAGCCTCTCTTTGCTGTGCTGCTCTGCTAACTCAGTCAAAACACGATTATTTTCTGCTTCTCCAATAATTCCCACTTGTAGCACTGACATGTCTCTATTTGAAAAGAAAAAGAAGGGGGAAAAAAACATGAGATTTATGAATGTGGCTCCTTTTGTGTTTTTCTCATACAACGTAAATGAGAGCCTTAAGTATAGTCGAGAGCTGCTTTCATGAGTAAATCATACAATGTGACATATAAGCACCATAAAACAAAGATATTTACTACTGGAGTTAGTTTTATTGCATCTTTCTCATATTGCTCTTTATGCCAGTCTGACTTTAACATTAAGCAGCAGTGATAACAGTTCTTGTCATTACAGAAAAACTGACTGTTTACTTCTGAGTTTCTTTTGTCTGCATCGAGGCATGTGGTAAAGCAGATACGCAGGTTTTATCTGTTTAATGTGGAGCAAATGAAACAATTTATTATTGTTTTAAGGTCATCGCTATAAAACCAGAAGGACTAAATCCATGCACTCATCACATTACTGATATCCATCTAGAGTAATGGCCAATGAATTTGCCTGTTAGTGAGTAAAAGGAGACATATTACGTAAGCTGCTGTTTATGTCTTTGGCTGTAAAACAACCAATGTCCATCATTTCTCCTCGCACTAAAGCAAAATAATAATAAAGAAACCTAATATAATCGCAGAGGTGGGATGTAATTAATGGCTCTGTGTGAAATGAAATGACCCTACTGGCATACAGAAATTCTGCTTCACTCTCTTTACCTTTGCCTGCCTTTCTAAGTGTTTGTTTGAGTATGTGTTTGAAATTGTCATCACCTGCGTCACATTTGAGGTTCATGAATGCCTGAGCGGTGGACTTGCTATAACTTTTCCTTGGTGCTTCAAACGTGTTTTACAAAGCGCGGTAGTTTGTCTCCAGAGAAGCTTCTTTCTCTTGTGGAGTAAGCTGTAAACACACCTGAGTGATGAGTCACATCGCTGGAGAGCTGGGCCCTACTAGTGCCATTATCAGGCTGTTTGCAAGGAATGCGCTTAATGGAAACTGGTTTGAGAGACAGCACGTTCTGCCCTGAGTGTAAACCATAACATATGGGGGGCTTTATGTCAGGCTTTGGGCCAAAACCATCTCTGTTATCCTCTTCAAGGGTCAGGAGGGAAGTCTGCAGCTGTGTGGACAAAGCTTTCACAAGCGCTGAGCTGAATTTACTGTGAAACACAAGAGATTTAAAGCATTGACTTACCCCCTTAATAGTCCTTTCAACCATTTCTTAGAGTATATTTTGAGCTGTGAGAGCTTGTTGAAAAATGAGGCACATTCTACCCAGATTAACCAGATTTATCATCTCTGCAGCAGAAAAATCAACACTCGGTATGTTTGTGTATAAAAAATAATAAAATAATTACACAATTCTGCAATTTCGCAAACTCCCCAAAAATCAGGCTACTTTGTAAAGAAATGTCATCTACATATCCATTAAGAAAAAAAACCACTCTACTGCTTATAAACACATGTCAGCATGACACATGTAATAGTATCTTGGTGCAAAAGTGCAAAGCACTTCATCACCAAGGGGGGGTGGGGGGGGGAGTCATAATTCTGAGATTAAAGTCAGGAAAAGTGTTAATGTTGACTTTTTTTTAATCACTAGTAATAAAAAGGGAGTTTTTCTTTCCCACTGTCACCTAGTGTTTGCTTGAAGGGGTTGTCTGATGACCGCTGTTGTGATTTGGCGGTATTCATAATTTAAATAAAATTGAATTGAACTGAATTTGTTTTCCTCACAATTCTGAAAAAATGTCATAATCCAAACATTGGCTTTTTTGTTCAGTGGCCCACGAACATGCTCGCTGCACTGCCTCGCTCAGTCGTTCTTGTTGTGTTGTTGCTGTTTTAGAAATCTTTACACAGGCGGTACTTATCTCATCTAAAATGCAGAAAGTGCAGAAAATGTGATATTTGCAAAGTTCATATAAGGCCAAATTACTAGTTACCCATTTTCAAATGACTACCTGTTACATAAATTCTAAATTAATATTTTAATGTGTATTTATTAGCATGAACTATTAGTGTATTACAAGCAGATTGTGTATAAATACAGTCTACTTCTAATATATGAACAGGAGGCCGATCTCTGGCCATTGACAGCATCAGAAAGACTGTATCACACATTTTCAGTGAGATAAAAGGTTTTGTGTGCTCCTATAGATCCTTCTTGCTCTGAAAACATTACTGCACTACTTCAAAGCTTCCAGAGCAGCGTGAATACCTTCTTAGAATATTTATTAATCCTGACCTGACATGAGCTTGAAAGCAAATGTCCTCTGTGATTACAGGAGGATTGCATCAGCATGTTGATACCTTGTATTATGTTTAGATTAGCATGTGAAGAAGGCAAAGGTGTCGGTAGCTACCTTGGGTAGTTGATAGTGTTATAATTTTTAAAATGTTATAATGATTTGGTGAACTATTTCATACCAGATTTTTTTAACTTATTTATTGTTTAATCACTGATAAATCTGCTGATTCAAATTTTGGTCTGTAGTCAGTGGTGTGAAAAATGGCCATCACCCCATCTGCAACAGCCAAAGTCATACCTTCAAATTGTATTCTTGTCAAACCAAATACCCAAACTAAAATGTTATTGTTTATTTTAATGAAATACAAGATAAAAAAGTTTAACAACAAAAAAACCCAAAATATACTATAAGCTCATCATGTCTTGTTAACCAGAGCTGTCAAAGAAATGTGAAGTAACACTTGCAATATTTCCCTCCTGATTTGAACTTTGTATATATTTGATTTGTACAATTAAGTAATCAAGTACAAATACTCACATAGAGTATGTGGCTTGAGTATATTTTGCTCCACTGAGTAGAATAGTAGCACTTGTGGCCTACGGTAGTCTTAAAAACAGAGTTTCTAAAACCTTAAATTCCTCTGGCGCATGCCTATCTCTGCAGGGTTCCCAGCAAACTAAACAAACTTTAGACTAACCTAAGGAAGGAGATAACGTGAAATCATGATGGCAGACAACAGTGCCCCGACATGCCTTCACTTCAACATGCTCATAAAAGTCAGGGCGGCTAAAGATAGACACAGACGATCGCATTGACAGCAATAAATCAGTAGGAGACCCCCGGGGGGCCTTATGAGAAACGGTCCTCAGATGGTACAGCTTAGCCTGCTTCCATTATGTTGATCCTCAGTCTGTCATTGAGTTAAACCCCTCTTGTGACATGTTCTGTGACCTACAGACCTGGCTGTGTAGTGTTTTGCTTTGCAGTCTGGGACTCTGATGCAGACTATAGTCCTTTGATGCTCTAGACAATGATTTGTCATAGCTGTCTTGTAGTGCTACTATTAGTCAGAGAACCCCTCCACTGCCTGCATAGGCAATCCTGGCTGCTTTGCGCCCAAAGGGCCTCCACATTCCTGGCTCAGCTGGACATTCAGCAGGCCACCACCTGCAGCATGTCAACACACTACACAGACTTAACAACTCCCCCAACCCCCCTTAAAACCATTTACTAACACCCCTAACTGGAAGGTGCTGTAAAAATAGTGCCTGAAATTACTTACGGGACTTGTTAATGGGGGCATTAAGAAATATATTGGAAAAACAGAAGGAGAGCTTACAGAAAATGTAAAGGAGAACAAAATGTAGTAAAAGGTAGAGATGTTTTATGATCTTCTTAAAATTCACCAGAGGTAAGAGTTAAACAAGCACATTTTATATGTAATTTGCATATTTAACATATATTTTGTCCTCAAAGCTTTCCATTTGGAAGTGTCAAAAAATTGCATTCAAAAAAAAAATACTCATTAGCTTGGCTTCCTGGTGGGTGTTAAGAGGTTAAGGATATGAATAACAAGTTAAAGTTCCAAACAACAGACAGATTTGCTTGACATTTGCCTGTGGCTCTGTGTTAACAGTGGGGAAAGTAGAGACATGGCGTCTTGTCTCAGCTGTCACTTCTGAGCATGTGGTGGGAAAACTGCCCACACGGTGCCTCTCAGGCTCATCCACATGCTGTGACTGCTACGCCATCTTTCTAAAAACCGCACTGGAACATCTTTTGTTATTCTCCATGGCTTTGTCTCCTTCCTATTGTTGTCATCTTCAGACTGGCATAAGTCAGTGCGTGGCCATAAGGAGTTTGAGTGTTTTCCAAAGTTCTCTTGTTGAAAAGACTGTGACTGATTAAAAAAACATCGTCAATTTACTTCGGTGGCTGAATGCACCGATCCGCTTTGATGTCTGATTTAAGAAACCCATCCTTCATCAAGAAGGAGCTGGCTCATTGCTGATTACGTACAAAATGCAATTTCTGTATTTGCATAACAAAGACAAGACCGATAGATCTTATCTGAGGCTCCTCTTGAGTTTGTTGCTTGTTTGCCCTGCCTGCAGTTGCCTAGTAGCCACAGCGATGCCCTCTTCATTTCCAGTTGACATCACATGGCACCAGAAGAGCTCGCCCAGGATAACTGGACAGGCTTCCAGAGGCAACTCCTCACTAATGTAATATGCACAAGCTGAGTAGCCATTTATTTCTCAGATGTGTGATATTAACAGAAACACAGGGCCATTTTTTCCTCTTTATGGGTGCGTGGATGAATCAGTGCCAATAGCAGTGTGCCTTCACTCTGCGTTTAGTCGAGAGAGATCTCTATGACTCTGCACACGCAGTGAAAACCTGACCATGTTTCTTGGGTGCGAACACAACGTTTATCAGTGGAAAATGATGGCTGAAAAAAATAAATGGTCAATGAATCAGCCTGATGGAGCGCTGGGACATTTCTACTTGAAAGTCAGACATGGCTGCTGGGAAACCTTCCAAGTTGTCATGTTCCAGGCGTGATCGCCTGGAACATGACAACGTGATTTGACAACGTGATTTGTGTGTACTGCGACAAATCAACCGTGTAGGTTCCCATTCTGGCAACCCTATGACCCCGAATATGCTCATCAAGACAAACAGCATCACACGGTAGAATAGGTGTTTCTCTCTTTTTCTACTAATATTTCCTCATATGACGTGATTTTTCTTTGTTTGATCTCCATTATTTGGTTCTTCTTCCCTCTAAGGGTGGGAGTATGTCTGTTTGTTAGCAGTTTAGAGCCCACAGTTTTCAAGATATCACTTCCAAATTCAGTGTGATGGTAGACATGAATAACAGCTCGAGCTGATTTAATTTTTTAGAAAATCAGGCCAATGTGAAAATATGTAAAAAAGTTTATATTATGTTCAGTTTTTATGGATCGTCTTTGAACTTTAGACCTTGCGAGACATGCCTACCTAAGTTTGCTAAGCTTTTGACTTTGACCTTCACTGTTAGCACCCAAGGTCAATTTTCAAGTAACCAGTAACATATCATATGAAAGGGCATGGAGAGAGATGCACAACACTTTTTTTTTTCAATATGACACTCTACGAAATCACAATAGAGCCTGATGTAAGTCTTTTGTAATAAAAATATCACAAAACATCAAAGTTTTAGTATAGCCCTCGCCCTTTGGAGGAGTTGCTCTTTCTGAGTGCTCTTGTTTCTACTACTTTCTACTATTTTTATGTAGCTAAGGAAAAACTAAAGTTTCCACAGCCACAAAAAAACAGGTAACACATTGGACCTGACGGAATTTTTAAATCCCTGAGTTGTGCTGCAAGAGAACATCAAAACTGTGTTTTCTTTAATATCAGATGATTTACTTAAACTAACACAACAACTTGAAGATTTGAAGACTGCTCATTGGGTTTAGATTCCCTTAGCCGTGTGCTTTGGTGCTCTTCTAAACTACAGAGCCAAATGACGTGAAGCGCAAACAGCAGATGCTTAGTTGCTTTTACAGCCTCAGCAGTCTCTATATATGGGCATTACTTTGTCTCTGCAATGATTCTTCTTACAGAACATGACAGTCACATTCAGTGTTACATAAGACTTTGTGGAGTCTCTGCTTATCGCTGACATTTCCACGTTTACCTGTCTGCTGACCAAAGCTTTGCTTCTCTTTTATAGTGTCCAAATGCCATCCTGAAGCTAAAAAGTCACAGTCATCTTGGATCAAAGCGAGCTCTCTCCCTCTCTTTTTGTGTGGTTTATTTAAGGTTTTTTTTTGGTGTTTCAAAATGATCTGTGTGTAGTATTCAGTCTGATATGTGGGCTTGATGCAAAGCAACTGCCAAGAATCTCCTTATATACACAACTCACCAGCCTGCTGAGAATCATCAGGAGAAAAGAACAAGGGAGCTCCAGTAGCAGCTTTCTGTTTATGTTGCAGTTGGCTGCCATACTTCAAAATCATTCTGTATTGATTCTCTGCTGATGGACCTTTCAAAGCAGGGATTGAATTCTGACTCAACATAAACTGATGGAAAGGAACATTTTCTAGATTTAGATGCATTCACTTTTTTTGCAGTGAGCATTTACAGGAAGTTCTGACCCTGCCACGAAAGGCCAATATTAGTTTCTCATAATACCCTGAGAGTGGATGTGCTAAGGAGAGCTGGATACTATCCAAAGATGGCCTGCGTGTAGCATCTGGTAAATCGAACAGGTTATTTCAACGCCTTGCTTTTTTTAGTGATTAAACAGATGAGCACACTAGTTAAAAGGCCCAAAGGTATTGATATCTCTTGATTTCTTGGCTGCTTCCTTGTATGTTTTCTATTCCGATTAAGCCTCTAGTGATAGTAATCCCACTCAAAGGGACTTGTATAGGTAAAGGCAGATATTTTGCTTCTTTATGCCTCTGATGCAACTTTATCATTCTCCTGAATTCTTGATATACTCATCAACTGAGCAAAAATGCACACTTTTTACTCTAAACTCTGAAGAAAATTTACTTCTTCCTACTAGTTTTACCCGTAAAGTTGCTTTCAGCACAGAGGTCACTCTCCCCAATGCTCTTAGGACAAACTGCGATGCTCTGTGAAGTGGGCTTATCATTAGTGGGGCCCGTCAACCCTATTAAATCATCCTGTTGCCAAAGTTTTTATATATTTTCCACAATATTCGCATTGCAATTAACAAGTCCTTCTTTTAACATGCTTCATAACACTGTTATCCTTTTCATATAGAGGGAATAAATCTGGTGGGATTAACAGGACCCAGCTCTAAAAACCAAAGGACTCTGGAGGTCTAGCTTTGCCTGATTTAATTTGGCACATAGGGTCTAATGAGAATTCTCATTGTGGCATAACAATTTGAGCTCAGGTGTTTGTAGTGCAATTATTTGATCCAAAATGTAACACTTGGTCACGCAATAAGGATACGGGCTCAAATTAGAAGAATTTACAAGCTCTTCCTCCACTGAGTCCAGTAAAATGTTTATTCCCTTCTATATAAATCTTTACTTTTTGGTTTGTTAGAGGGATAAAAGACCACGCTTTATACATTAGCCACTTTCTCTCAAGAACTATGACTACTTACCAAGGATCATTTCTTTTGGTACCTACCAAACAAAAGATGTTCAAAAGATCTTCATTTTCAAATAAACCTAAAAAATCATCCTTGGATCTCGGAGGAGATTTCATAGATGATCAGTGGAACTCTGTCTTAGACTTTGTACACACATTATCTTTGCACAGTAAACATGCTTTTGTGCAGCAAAAAGTGGTGTACAGAGTTCATTTCACTAATGCTACACTGGGAAGAACCTTGAGCCAAGTTGTGCTCAGTGTAGAGGCCAGCACTCTTAATGTGTGACTTAATAACTGATCTGGTGGCTGCTCCCGAAGCTCTCGACGTTCTAAAGTTCGAAGTGTTTTGGGTTTGTTTTTTTTAAAGCTTTTACTATGATGTTTGGAATTCCATTAAACCCTGAACCCAGCACTCTCTTTGGTTTAATATTAAAGAAATATGGTACTGTTTTACCAAAGGAAACCAGTGTGATCATTGCTTTCACTACACTCTTTCAAGCTTTCTGATCCTTTTAAATTGAGCACAACATGCTCCTCCATCCTTCTATGTGTTTATGCATAAATAATGAACAACAAACAATCCCAGAGTTAACACAAACTACTGTATGATAGTTATTTAGGCCCTCGTAATGTCTTGTCTGTAGTCTTATAGTGGACAGTATGGTATTGTCATTTTTGATTAACAATGCTTTTCATATGGAAACTGGATGTCCTGAAGTCAAAAAATATGTGTTTAGTATGTTCTACAATTTAAAAAAAAAAACCTATGATCAGTAAATACAGGGTGGGCCATTTATATGGATACACCGTAATAACATGGGAATGGTTGGTGATATTAAAGTCCTGTTTGTGGCACATTAGTATATGTGAGGGGGAAAACTCCTCAAGATGGGTGGTGATCATGGTGGCCATTTAGAAGTCGGCCATCTTGGACACAACTTTTGTTTTTTCAATAGGAAGAGGGCCATGTGACACATCAAACTTATTGGTAATGTCACAAGAAAAACAATGGTGTGCTTGGTTTCAACGTAACTTTATTCTTTCATGAGTTATTTACAAGTTTCTCTTTGTTCACAGCCATTGACATGTCGAAGAGGTTAACACATGAGGAGCGGATCGAAATTGTGTTTCAATGCAAGACATCCTACGAGACCACCCACCTCCCATGCTACAGTTAGCAAACTGCTTGCTAAGTTTCGTGGAACTGGTTCCGTGTTGGATTTGCCAAAATGTGGACGCAAGAAAACTGTCACCAATGAAGAAACATCAGTGGCTGTCCTA